>LOND01003413.1:34648-56543 GCA_014220965.1 Paragonimus kellicotti | reverse complement strand
CACATGACACCGATGGTTTCCTCGAGTACCGCACGCACCCGATCTATTCCACGGACCAACATGCATACACAACACATACACCAGTGATTTCTCCTGAAAGAAGCAGGATGGTTTTCTCAAATGATACTTATCAAATAAATTCAAACATCTGCGTGATGAGCACCTGTAACGTTTGGTAACGATCCGAGTTCACACCAAGTTAGCGTAACCTGGCGATTCAATAATGCCTCGCAATATCCAATGACGGAACGACCACTTTTCTTTGAAAACGTTAAAATCGGGAAGGCATTCGTTAGACTGGATTGAGTTACGGTACTGACTGAGTAAATATACAGAAATATTAAGTATCTCGTCTCGAATGTGAAAACCCTCAAAGCTGAACCAGTGATGTACCTGTACAATGAAATTGACAAATGGGCACTACTCGGTAGTGGCCGGATAATAAACCGGAATTAAGCTCATCCAAGTAAACATCATTGGTTGGCTCATAACAAAACAGTTGTTCGTGAATGCAGAAATAGTAGGAATTCTAAGTTACCCAAATAATGTAGAAAAAGTGTCCAATTTTGGTATTTAGAATTTTACAGGGCTCAGACTGAATGGCGGTAAGGAAAACAGTAGCAGTAGCTAAGTTGAAAATAAAGATCACTAATGCAGTTTATTTAAAAAGGGATAATAGAACTTAGGACAGCCTTTCAACAGTAAGCAAGCCCAGCACAGTAATCTCGCAAATATTCCAACACACCTTGATAAACTCAACGGACAGTGTGACCGCTGAAGTACTTCCTAGCCTTAGGTCTATTAGTATGCGGTATGTCGGTTACATAACATCGTTGACAGAACACGCGTTCAGCGATTTGTACGGATCGCGGTCAATCAAAAGTTGTACCGGAGGCGTGGTAAGTATCGAATGGTCGGTTGAGCTCATTTGTGGATGCTACCGCAAAAACTGCTTCCGGAGGGTTATTCCAAAACTCGGGTACCAGCAGAGAAAAAGAAAAATTCCAACAGCTAGTTTCGCTACGCTGCCGTTCCAACTTCAAACAATGCACCGTAGAAGTTGGTTCGTCACTGAAAACCAGCAGGCTAGTGCAGGCGTGATTGGGAGTTTGCGGAATTTTGCGGGACAATGTAGTGTTCCCACGAAGACTGAACAAGTATGGCTCTCCAGCCTTGAGACACAAGACAAGGTTCCAATTCCTAGCAACCTCTTGACAGCTCCTGTGTAGACGTTTTCAATTGGCCTGATGCCCCGGCTAAGAAGGGGGGAACGGACATGCACGTTCAGATTTAGATGAGACCTTACCAATGTTCAGAATAGGCCGGAGAAGTAAGCTAGTTTCATGCGAACTAGACAACTTTCTACTGGTCGCACAGCACCGTTGGCTTTGCATGCTAGTAATGCAACGTTTTCGGAAACGTCCAGGTTTTCCTGAATAAGAGTGCCTAGACCGCGGTGCTGGGGGGGCGAAAAAAGCTGAACTCCCCTCATATGCTAAGTTCGTTTGGTACTTTGACTAGTACAAAGGACGGTACATTTGTTTACACTGAAGGGCATGTGGACTTCTGCCGTCCAGAGGAGTAGTTTCTCCAGGTCAGCCTGATGTACGCCACTGCAGTCTGGGGTCTGCGCCGGTATTCAGATCGTTGTATCGTCTGTATGAATCAGGCACTTGCATTACATGGTGCCATGGGCATTATTGATGAATATCATGAACAACAGCCGCCCAAAGATAGGGCTCTGAAATACTCTGCTGGCGGCTGAGTGTATGGAAGGCTATCCTCCATGGAAGCTTACACTGAAGGTCCTGTCCGAGGGGTAGTTTCACATCCTGGCTAACAGTTGGCCTGAGGCCATGCAAGACTCCATCTCGGTCAACAAGATATCGTGGTCTGCCGTGTCAAGTGCTTTCTAAAAATCAAGGTAAAATGTATCCGCATCACTTCTAGAATCCACTATTTCGGCCAGTCATTTGCCATCAATTAGTTGGTTCTGCACAAATGTCCTTGTCAGAATCCATGCTGTTAATGCGTAAAAGTTTGAGTTCCTATATAGGGCGTCGAATATGGACGCTGAGTAGGCTGTCCAAGACATTTGGTATGGTTGAGAGTAAAATGATAGGATGGTAGTCCACAACATTGCCTCGTGTACCACCCTTCATGAAAGGGCATCACATGACAGTGGTTGCACTCACTTGAGGTTTTGTTCTTGTTTAATGAGCGAGAAAAGAATGCGCACAGTGAAGTCGTCAAGGAATCCGCGTATTCTTCCAGGAAACTGGTTGGCGTGTTTTCCGGACTAGGTAATCTATGTGTATGCTGGCCGATAGTCTTCTCGAGTGCAAATGCTCGAGATACCCTGATGTTCACAAAAGCGTTGACGTTACAAGGTGGTGACTTACAGGGATACTGTATAGCAACATGTATTCAAGTCCCGAACAAAGTAAACAGTAGTAATGCAATATCATCAGCTGTCTAACTGGTTGTTCCCGTGGATGTATCGATACTGGGTACTTATGATTTACACTAAGATATTCGGGAAAGGTTCAACTTATATCTTTTCGCAAGATCACGCTGGTGTACATCACGGTCATATCTAACTGCAGCACTGCATCTGTTGGGCAGCGTTATGTGTCGTAGGCTAGTCCATTCCGTACGCTTGTACTGAAAAAGATCCCATGTCTTGCGTCTATCGATCATGAGCCTGCGAATTTTACGCCTCAGTCAATACCTCAGTTTCGTCGATCGAGTATCGTTTTCAGACTCTTGAACTTCATCCACTTGAGTGCCGAAGGCTCCACGGTGCCCCAATCCTTATGCACTTTTTCTTTAGCGCAGGACTCGTGCAGCGATTCTTCACCCCAGTAGTCGATAACAGTCGGAGGGGTCACAACAAGAAGCTCCATAAGCTTCGACCCCGAACCTTCCTTAGGCAACAGTTCTACTCTTACAGGGTTATCAACCACTGGAACGACCTTCCATTAGAGGTTGTTAGCTGCTCTTCCAGGGAACCGTTCAAAGTGTTATTAGATTCTCACTCACTCAGGAGATTGTTAGACCTGTAGTTTATTCTGTTCTTGGTACTTTCCGTAACCCCCAAGAGCGGTGCTACACACTGTTTTCAATTACTGCATTTGAGGTCAACAGGAAACCGCTTGGTGTACATTCGGGTAAACTGACTCCATCCGAGTGGTTTGAGCGCCCGGCCGGAACCCATGTACAAATCACTGAAGTCGTTGAAATAGCAGGCCTTAAAGTCACATGCTCCTCGTTTGCCCGGTAAACGATGGCCTTGAAGGTTGCCTAGTGGTCATTTACCGCTACGAGTGGGTCAGACCTCTAAGTTGTCCTGCTCAGAATCTCTTCACTAGCAGGTGCATCCGCATCGTGAAATGTATACTGGTTTCTGGGAGAATTTTCCAACCACGTGTTATTGCGATCGAAATCGAAATTCACGGTGACGTGGTAGTTTAACCCAAGCACAGCAATGTGATTCAAGTTGAGTAACCATCCTATTTTCGTCTTATATTGTAAAATCCAGTCAGGGCGACACGTCCCCTGGACGCCCTCTAGTTCAAGTCTATATGTAAGTGCAAACGATCAATTCGAATGTTTGAAACGCGCGCTCAAAGGTCTCGAATCACTTTCAGGAAACATGACCTAATTCGTTCGTTGGACTATGTACATTGACTGTGTGTAGATAGTTGATGCATATGTTTGTTATAATACGCTCAGTCGTTTCTTGATTATTGTTCACTTGGCGCTCCGCAGTTTTTTTGCTATCAGCATGGTTTGTTCTTCCCCTCTTCTGTTATACGCCGTTTGTTCATTTAGACACGCAAACGAAGAAATCACGGTCGTTCTAAAAAAGGGCGTGGTCACGTCAAGTTTATCCGCTGCAGTAACTGCGGGCGAGCTTGCCCGAAAGACAAAGCTGTGTGGAAGTTGGTAATGCGAAACATGGTGGAGGCGGCCGCCGTGAAGGACCTTGAGGACGCTTCGGTTTATGGGAGTAAGTTTAGTTTACATCTGGGCTGCCGATACGTCTTGAACCAAAGTGTTTCTAGACCACAGGCTGCCCTAAAATTACCGGCTTTCGCAGAGCCAGTCTGTTTAGACACTGGAGCTGGCACAGATACGAGTCGAACACTTCATTGTTGCTATTTTTTGCTTAAATTTCTGGTGCCTCGTCTGGTCATTGCTAACTGTCCCGAACCAACCGCCGTTATTTCCTTACCGATAACCGTGTATCATTGATTGCTACCGCTTCACGTGTACGGTCCAATACCACTAATTTTAATCTACGCACAGGGCCAAACAATTGCGACCTCCCTATGAGTACCCATATTTCAGGAAACTGGTGGCCGATGGAACCTTCGGTCGAGATGTTCACAGACGGGTTTTGGTGAACCTGCCACACAATCCCTTTGTCATGTGCAACTTGGTGTGCCCATATACACTACTCAGTATCGCTTGGATTGTCTCTGGCCGCTCTTATCGGAATTTAGCAATCCGGCTGTCAGTACATCGGCGTCGATAACTAACAGTCAATTTTGAACGAGCTTGCCTTTTCCCGGATAGATATTCGGACGTCAAGGTTTAGACGATGAACCCTGAATGCGTTGTGGACAGGGGAAGAGGCTTTGCAGACGTGTATCGGGTTGGCTGGAAGGCGCAGTGGTGATGCGCGGTCTCGGAAGTCGATGCCTCAAAAATAACCTAGTTTAAAGAACTGTTACACGAGTTCGAAGCCCAACCAGTAATTACTCATTTTAGAAGACAATGTATTCAAGGAAATAAATGTGACGACGCTTCATAAATACTTTGGCAAAATAAGAATATCACTTGGAGAATCTGTGGTGACACGGGCTAGGTGCGGACGTGACTGAGCTTCTACGGAAATCTATACCCTCTGTTTTTGAGGTAGGGATACTGTATATTCTCGCTGAGCCCGCGAGTATTTTGCTCGATGGATACGTGAGGTCCACAGCCGTGGCATGCTTGTCAGTCATCGCTGTAGTGTAGAGAGAAATGTGAGTTTCACGATGTCTTCAATATTGAGTAAAAAAAGGATTGTGACGACGTTTTCAGAAACGTGCCGCCATTTCTGTCACACCTCGCTGCACACACTTCGTTGTGTCTATACCTTCCCGAAGGTTAGAGTAAACCGCCGGGTGAGCATGTCCAGTTAGTCGCCAAATAAGTGATATGAGGAACTTTTCCGTTACTGTGAGGGAATTCTCGTTCTACCCGTGTGCGCATTGGTTCTTGCGGAGACTCCCAACTGTGACCACATCGAGATTAGTTTGTAAGGTGCTGAAACTATGAGGATTTCACGTTTTTATATTGTCCACACAGATTGGGGCAACTGGGGATTCTTCCTCAACTAATCGATATGGATTCGTAACTGGTTGGATTAAAAATAAGTATTCAGGCATCCGCTGAAATAGTGCAACTGAAGGAGGGTCGATGTCAGTTTTTACCCAGGTTCTGCCATTAGGGAGCGTGGAATCTCGCATCGAGTCCCCTACGCTTCCGATTTTCATGGAGACGGACCGTGTAGCCCACAGTCGAAACAAAGCCGAAAGAAACGGCTTTTCACGAGAACTATGCTGGAAAACCGGCCCATTTTCGAACGAAAGCCGCAAAAGCTGTGGCAGTTTTCGATCTTTGTACGATATGAATGTTGGGTGTCTTCGAAATGTATCCTGTAAATCGACCCGATCTCCACATTTCAAGACAAGTCATGGCCGATGGTCACTCGACGTCTGAGTTGCTTATTTACTTCACGGTTTCAACCACGTGTGATCCGGAGTGTGATTACCGTCAGTGTTACCACAGCCTGAGAACGCGAACACAGTCACGCGTCAGTGCACATCAAGGCTGCCAAGGCAGCGGGATGATGCGATAAGCCCATCCGAAGTACTTCAGATGTTTTCGGTCTAGTGTCCTGTTCGCAGAGATGCCACTCTATTCATTGAGATTTTCGAGTTTCCGGATGATCTTGTTATCTCTCTGCTCATCTTCGTAATGCGGTCTTAGCACTGAACAACAACAATCTGGTTGTTTCTGTTAGTTATTTAACATGTAATATATGTCCATTTGTAGCGAACTGTAATGTCATAGCATGCGTGCGTTTATCTGTACATTTCAGTTTATTTGTATTCCTGAATCACTTAGTATTAGTAGCAGTTAAGCATCAACTAGAACCACTGGTGTATTACTGTATATGATGATGATAATGATGATAGTATTACCGATAAAGCTGATGTCTGATGATGGTTACAAGTTTGTGACTGTCGGATTGTTATTTAGACTTGAAATGACACTTGTATGTTCGGCACGGTTTGTTCGTTGTTAGTTGTAACCATGCGCTGTTGATTCTTATGCATAGAAATACTTGTGCTAACTTCACAAGTGCAGTCAACGACTCATATAGTGGAAATCGCAAAAGGTCGTCTTGTTAATGCCCTCCCTGAACTTGGCTCGGTTGTAAGTGTGCAAGATGTAGACGCCTTGAATTTAAACGTGGCATTCGGGTATCGTCTCTTGCCTGTACATGCGTGGCAGTTAAGCATGGGTGTGAGCTACTAATGCGTTACCGTCTATGTTCCTGGTGATTTTTTATGTAGTGAAGCTTACATCATCTTAATGATGATACTCTCACTTTCGCGGACACTTCGGATGTGTAAAAAGAGAATACACCAATCTTCAGGCAGGCTTACGTCTGACACAAAACGAGACGTGTTTGCTGTTTGACATGAATCGTGTAACGACTATGTTTGCTGATATCCACTTCTGCTGACATTACTCCTCGAAAGCATAGCCAGTTGGTCTTACTCGTTTTATATAGTTTTGGTGAAGACAGTTTGTTTGGTTGACATGTTTGCCCGTGCATGGGTTCTAGGTTGTCGGTGTTTCTAAAGAATTGCAGTCACCCCTTTTTATCCCAGTAGTTTTCGGATATCGTTTTCTGTTGTGAGTTTTATGCAATATTGGCTTCATGTTAGATGTTTCACTGTGATATCTGCCATTACAAATTTATTGTGCATTCAATGGTAATAATGCTGATCACCGTTCGCATGGTCGTGAGTTAGATCCCCGGTTGCCGTAACCACCGTGCATGTCTGGAGATTCTAACAATAACGTGACAGCAATACATCGGTGTTCCTCGCTTGTGCTTAACTGCCACATAACCATGCATAAAAAAGGAAGCCCTAGACAAGAAATAGAGAAGGGGAAGGAAGGAGACCTAGCTTCCAAAAATAACCGTGTCTGTACTCAAAAATTCAACATCACGGTATCTACATTTGGCAGACAAACAACCCAAGTATAAGTAAAAGTAAAACGTCATCGGCCCACATGTAATCCAGTATTTAAGTGTACAGCTTGAGGATCGCACAATAATAATTTGGAGTATTGAATATATACTAAGCGGATTAATATGGCACCGTTGCCTATTCTGACCATAGCTTAGGTGCCTCCGATAAGTTTCAGTGCGTTTCAGGTATTTGGCTCTTGATTTAATGAACCTTAATGAACAATGGCGTTTTAAACGTGTAACTGGTGTTTGTTGTCGTCCGTCATCACCAGTAACTCATTTCAGGTTGTTCGTTTCATTTCAGAACCATATACCGTCCCTAAATTGTACGTCAAGCTTCAGTATTGTATCAGTTGTGCCATTCACGGCAAGGTTCTGCGTAATCGAAGTCGGGCGGATCGTCGTATCAGGAAATCAGTCATGAAGCCGCTTCTTCGCCAGGATTTCCAACGCCCCGTAGCTCAGCGTGTCTAACTTTTTCAATGTAAATAAAGTACTGTGGATGAACTCGTGTGTTTTCGGCCGTTGGTTTCATACTGTCGGTATCCAATGTTACCAGCACCTAGGTTTCGTTCCTGGGCTTTGCATACCTTATCACTGGTTGTTTGGCCCTGCTGAGATTCGTTTTCGACTGGATTGCGTTCTTGTGTGTATGAAATAGTTAACCTTCGGTCGTCGGACTACCTTTATCGTGTGTTCATCCAGTGTTGTTTTATTGCAGTAGCTGAGTAGTTTGTAATCAATGGATATAGTTTCACGACTATCTCCAGTAGTATTCCCTCTAGCTGACCACCCGTCCGCTGGTGAGGCATCGGCGTTTTGGTTGTTGACGGTCTATATCTTACTTGCATATGGGCTGATGTCACTTACGTTCTCACCCGTGTTGTTTCAAGACATCCTGTATGTCGAATTTATTATCACGGAATTGTATTTTGGTGAAGTAAGTTAACATATCCCACATTGCCGTTAGTTTAGAATAGCTTGCGTGGCCCAGTGTGTCGTACCGTAGCCATCGCCTCTTACTGAAGCTTAAAGGTGAACCACTGCTCCACGTGTGGAATGGCTGCTCGCACTGATGCATGATTTTTTTAGTTGTCGCTCTGAGTAACTTTGTTCAAGTTAGCGTAGGTTCTGTCACGGTCTGGGACCTCAACCGTCCTTCAGAAGCGTTGTCCCGCACGACTGTGTGCGTACACGGAAACAATAGTCGAGATTCTTGAGGTCTGTCGTTGCCGTCGCACTCAACTACTTCCTTTATTCTCGGTGGTCATTGAAGCCACCATGACACTGGAATGTCTATTGGAGTTCAGTCGAGGGGGGGTAGTTATGTGGATTGATCGATTCTCCCTAGCATTGGCTTGGCTAAAATCTCGCGTTTACATCACCTATTAATGTAACAACGTTCGTCCCAATTTTTAGCGTACAGCACAAGTCCACTATGTTAAGCAGGGGGCTGTGCAGGCAGACCGTAAGTCGTCAGTGTGTTGCTTAATGACTAACAATTAGTCTAAATGAGGCAGTGAGTTTCACTGTTTAGAAGCTTTCCCATAAAGTACATTGAATGTCTTTCCTCATCGAATCAGCACTATTTTGGCAGAGGGTTTAAGAATTGTGATTGGATTAAGGATTAAAACGTTACGGGCAAGTTGTAGTACGTTTCAACCACCTCGGTTTGCATTCTTTAGGAGTGTTGTAATCGACTTCAATAACATGTTAGACACGACGTCCAGATTGTTTGACTTCATCCGTACTGAGTTTGGTATGGATATCTTGAAGCAGAGTTCTGAAATGTTTATATCGGTTTGTGTTAATTTATCGAGACGTCGGATAAAAGTTGTCAGTCAGTCAGATTGCGCCTTATTAATGAATGACCATGTTCTCTGGCATGTTCTTGTGTAAACTGGTCAATGTATCGGATTATGTATAAGGTTGACAGCGTCCGTCAAGTGCGTTGGCCAACATTAGTAGCAAGGGGGTTAACAGTTAATTGGGTATCCTTATGGACATTTAACCATTGATCAGCTGCAGATTGGGTGACGTCGATGCAAGAGGCAATCAAGTGAGAATGAGTAAGTAGTGGCAAAGTGTCAAGTTATATATCAACTTGCACCGATTTAGGAATGCTGACTTACCCCAGTTTACTACGGCTGCGGGCCTCGTCTGGTAGAGTAATGTATCAAATATGCTCATTCTCCTAGGGACTTCAGTATGAAAGCTGGGAGCGCTCTACGAGAGCGAGCTTTGATGTCACGACCCCAGGTAGTACAGCAATTATCAGGCCGTCGCTACCAGTCTGATCATGCATACGCCGAAGGTGAGTTACTACACGCAAGACCTATACGATCCGACCAGGCTATTGCCCTTGGTGACCGTTCGTCGAATGTGACCATCGCGGTGCCCCGACCACTGCTTGTGCTTGGTAGGGACAAGTCATTGAGAATATTCCGTAGCGGCCCGCTGCGATTCACCGGATGTCGTAACCGCATAAAATGACTAGTTTTGTTTATCGTATGTTCCGTAAACCACAGACTTCAGGTATACTTCTGACATCCGGTATTTCACGAGCGTTGGTAGCTCGAGGTTGTTATCGTTTGTTCACAACGGGCTGTGGGCATGATTATGCGATGCTATGGTTTGAACCGCTGTTTAGCACAACAGCTGCAAGGGCTATTCTAAAGAGAGATATGATCAATAGGAGAAAAAGACAGATTAAGAATCAGGATCATTCCATTCGGTGACCACCCCGTGGATTCATCGTATTAACAGTGGTCCGTGAACAATGTCCGGATGGGGCAACTGTTTAGCCGACGTGCAGAGCAGGTGACCCAACCACCACAGACTACAGTTCAGTTATTCGACGAACTTGTACATCTGAGGACTTCGGAAGTACGCGCCGCCGAACGATCGCGTTGCTCGCCCGATCATTTCACTATGAGCAAATCAAAATTGACAGGGCATGCGTGGAGTCAAGTGTAGGTCTCACTGCACATTCGGTAAATAACAGGCCACATATTTCGTGGGCCCATAGGGTTAACAGGTAGCTCGTGCAGGCATATCCATCCCAGCAGTAACCCCGGATGCATTTTTGAAGTTAAGTTCGCACTACAGTCAGCAGGGTCCAGCGTGGTATCTTCGCCTGTTTTCGCGTCGTAAAATGGTGCTACTCGGAGGCATGAAACCGTCTACAGTCTTAACTAGGTTGTACACAAAGAGCGTGAGGGTGGGAGTGCCTCAGCAGTGAAGTAACATGGCCCTTCAATGTTGCGAATTACGTTCCATACAGACTATCCTGGTGATTCACTTTGCTCAACGTGTCCTGTGTGCTGTAGGGAGTTCTGTAAAGTTAGTGTTGATCATCGCAAAGAAATTCATGGTGACTGGATCCGACAACTCTACCGACCGCCAAGGGTCACTGCGACGGTTCAGGACGATCCGGCTTGAAACGAGGACGGACCTTTTGCTGTCTACCTCTTTTCGTGTAAGGCTTGCTGGATAGAGAGCTTCCACAATTGGTCAGCCTCGACGAAACAGCGCTTTACAGATTAGTTCATCTATGATTTGTCACCGGCACTAGTAGGTTAAGTTCGTCTGGTGCGGGTGATCAATCGAATGGTTATTGTCCAACTTTCGTTTCCTCACGGAAACTAATGTCACCGTGGTACACAGTGGAGCAGTTCACAGTCAAAGTCGCAGCATTGAACAAGCGAATGGGAGACCTCAGGAATCGCGTGAGTCGTCGTGGACTTCGGAGCCCCGGGTGTTCTTTCGACTTTCTGAAGCCAGTAGCAGTAGGAGTGTTTGGTAGCGAGGCCATAACTCAATGGGATAAGTGTCTGCTTGATACGGATGCATCCGTTTCGGTGATCTGGAATGAAAAAGATCACATTGTACCGTGCTCGATGGTGGTTAGAGTAGTTGTCAGATACAGCTTACGAATCCGAGGCTCGCTAGGGCGTGATGTTTCACTGTCGTAGAACCATTTCGTTCAGTCCCCGGGTCCAGACCAGATTGTTATTCAAGCCGACCACCTTGGATACTATTGAAGCTGTGATTGATTTGGGTCGAGGAAAGTTGGACACTAACTGTGAACCTTTGTGCCAAGCCAATCGCGATACAAAATTGCAATTTACCACGACATGAGTATCTTAAGGTGCGGTCGATGTTCGGTGACTTGCCGAGTTTCTTAGTAAGGAAGGTTATTGTACGTTTTTTCCTGTGCTGTCGGTCGCACTCATTCTGGACAAGGCACGTCAATCAAGTTTAATCACAGTAATTGACTTTTACTTGAATTACTAACAGATAACAGTGAGATGGAAAAATTGAGAATACGGATTTCACAATGGGGGAACAACGATGCCAGTTCAGGCGCACGTTGTTCGGACTATCAGGAGTACAAATTGAATTATGATGTCCAATAGTAAACTTACTCGAAGGATTAGACACTGTGGCGGTGGATAGTAGTAGTATTGTGGTCTACAACCTTCCCGGGCTAGGGCAGTCGGCGAAGCTTAAGACCGTGTTAAAGTTGATCCGTGAGGCAGGTTTATGTTAAATATACCCAACTCCTAACTCGTGTGAACGTCTATTGTGCTCCTGCTTCATGAAGAGGGACAAGGAGAAATGTGTCCATTGGTCGAAAGGATGATATCGACCTTGGACAACTCTGTCTAACCTCGAAAAAGCGCCTGGACAAATTCTGGGTCGCACAGGCTTCACAGAAGATTTCAACGGTCGTCGTAGTTGTGCGCCGTGTTGCGACGAAATAGCAGCCTCGAGTAAGTGAGTGAAGTTCAAAAAGCCCTTTACCTGACTAAAAAAGAAACTGACGTTTGAACTATCGAAAGCTCTCGAAATGTCCGTGGTATCCACGACTGGCAGTAGTCGGTGTCGTACAAAAATGTGGGAGTGATTTTATATGTTGATAGGGTCTGAGAATGAATGTTCAGTGATAGTTTGGCCGATAGACAAGTGAAAGTCTGCGTTTGTAAATAGAGACCGTTTCAGTGGATTTGGGCAACGAAGGGTGTATGAAGAAAGTTGGTGCGCTGGGCAGTTCGTTTGCAAGAGTGCAGTTTCACATGCAAGACTGGTGATTAATTGATGCAAGATCAAGGAGTCGACAATGAGCCAATAATGTGCCATCCACGGTGGGAATGGTCATTGTCTGAAAACTAGATTCTGGAACTACGCAAGTCCTAGTCACACCTAACCCCTCTAAAGTATCGCACCCCCTCGGACAGTCTAGAGTACTATATTTGAGTATATACTACTCCTGATGACATTGGTTCGACTGTTGGTAAGTAATGTTTTTTGATCAGAAGGCTACCTAAGCCAAATAAAGCTACCTTTTTCATCAGTGTTACTACAGCTATAAGACCTTGTTTCGAAACACCAGAATGAGAGGAAATCTCACCTTCAGAACAGCTAAGCATTCTTGTGTGTTATTCTCTGATGGCCGCGTTCATACTGGTAACAAAGTTTGGTCATCAGTCACATTGTTGGAATGCAGTGTTTACCGTAGGTATAGTTATACATTGTTTGCTAATATGCTAGCCATACAATCGCGGAAAATCCAGCTAATATTGTACAACAGTCCATAAAGCAATGACTTAACCATTTGGTTTCCGGTGTAGTGAAGACGGGCGGTTGCACCATATTACTCACACTACTACTCAGTAGTGAGGCGCGAACACATTTGGATATTGAGGTAACCGGGGGAGATACAAGAGAAGAATGCAGTTCGGCATGAAGTGGTTTCCTGAATATAAAGGAACCGCGCATTCATAATCGTGACGTCCTGGAATCAATGTTACATGCAAATGAGTGTTTGTTTGTTGTGTTGAAACCTTTATCCCCGCGTGTTTGTTCCTCGATTAACCAGTCCTTCTGCCATCCGCGTTCTTGGACAACATCGATGGGATTATCTGAATAAATCCACAATTGTGCATACGTATGTCTTTGGCGTACACACCTCTGTATATCGGTAGCAGAATCTGGAAAACCTGGTTCACGTAATTCATGTTCTCATCCGTAACAGAAGATACAAACTCCGGTACGGCGGCGATATGCAACATATTCAGTCACATTGTTATTCAGAATAAATGGTTTCAGTAACATCAAGGCTCCTGTACATGGGTTGTCTACTGATTTCGACTACGAGTCGCATAGTAAGATCCTGGAGGTTGGTCTTCAGCCGTTGTTTAATAACACTGACCGTCCCAGTGCAGTGCAATTTCACGTCGAAAACTCTGTTTTTCAGCCATGAGTATTGTCCATCCTGTGGTGAGTAATCAGTGATATTCTGAAGAAGTGTTGGAACTAGTCCAACAGAATAATACCCAGTCTGTACTCACTATCGAAAACCAATCGACAATGAAAACAAAGACTCAGCGCGTTGACCCTCGTGTATTAGTATCGACCCTGGAAAATAGAGTGTACAGAGAAAGCACGTCAAGCTAGCGAGGCACGGAGCGAGTTGTGTTTTTAGCCCCGGGACGGATATTACAAAAGGGATGGCTTGACTAAAACAAAAGTAGGTAAAAAAAAATCATCAAAAGTGTACAGGTGAATGCGACTATCAAAAATATCATTTATTATAGTCGCTACAAAGGCGAAGATTGCTGCGAGAAACAACCACTGGCGTTTGACATAGGTCACTAAAGTCAGATTCTAGCGAAGGTGCTAGATGACCCATAACATCCTAAGCGTTCCTTGTAAGCGGTGGAGTTTGTGGATGTTAACAAGGCATATTTGGTCCTGCGCAGTTAGTCTGCTGTCGAAGCGACGCTGTGCGGGCAGTAACAGTCCAAATTGATTTATCAACCGCTCTGATTACAACATGAGCCATTTAGAAGAAACCCAACTGTTAAAATTCGGCTTCGACTGGACTCGATTCAACGCCAGAAACAGCGTGCACGAACGCAACAGGCGCTCTACCATATGTGCTACGAAGCTTTACTGGGAGCTCATAAATAATGGTCACAGTCAAAAACAATCCAGGAGATTTCGTTTGAGACCTCCTAACCTTATGGAGGTGGGTTAGTGCAGAGGGTCTGCACAAGTTTTGTCTCATTGTACGGGAGCTGTCTTGAGGTTACAGACTTGTGTGGGAAAGTTATCAGCCGCTTATGGCGTTCTTCAGTTTGTAGCTTTGCCATCGAGCAGGGTAGTTCCATTTCGAGTGCGGCAATGCATAGTTCAAGTCAGCTCATTAAGAGCTTTAACCGGCTACTCACAAAATTCCACGTTCACTGTTTTGATTTAGCCTGCCCGACACTGCCATCATGTTCATTGACCGTGCCGTATTGTTAAGTCTACACAACAGATTGGATTTCACATATAGGGACGGTAAATACAATCTAGTCACGGATCAACCATCTATTGCCACATCGGTGAGACGATTCTTGTTAGCTTATCTTGTCCCGAGGGGGTGAATGTGCATTGAACCAGTTAACAGGGCAGAACAATGTCGTAAGCGTCAAATGTTGACTCAGGCATGCCTTCGTGACGGGAGTATCAAGCAAGCACGAGGCAATGAAACTGAAGACCAATAGCCCCAGTGCCACTAAAGTCAAAGTTGTCAGTGGCTATTGCTTGATGAAACATCTTAGAACATCCTATTAAGGATCCTAAATCTCATGAGATTGGTCTGGGGCAGCTTCCTGATTGGTGAATGTTCAGCCAGTCAGAGGTCACACGTAAGCTGCTGCAAATGAAACTGTGAATGCTGGACGCGCCCCTTGAAAACGGCGATCACCTGTCGCATCTAATTTCTTTGCAAGTGGTACTGCTTAACGCAGGCTGTTTGAACGTCTATCGAAGTCAAACAGCCCACTAGCTTAAGTCGAGGTCATGGAATGTGTTAACGGACGAACAATCAAAACGCAACATCTTTGCTTCTTTATAAGACTGTTGTTGTGAACACTGTTGTTTCTCCATAAAAAAGGTTTTTTAACAAGTCAAGATTGTTTAGCGCCGCTTAGACTGTCGTTGTTCTGTTTTTTTTTGCACATCAGTCAAGTGCATGACAGGAAATTTAACGGTTTGACAAAATAAGTCTGTTTAAAGCAGTAGCTAGTGTAAACCTTAGCAAACAAAGCAACTAGTTTGCCACGTTGTTGTGTTATATAACCGAGATCAGAGCAAACCATTTATACCCTGTGCTTGTTGAATTAACTAAACTGTCAACATCGTGAGCCTGACTGTTTAGTTGTTGACGGATTCATAAATGTTACACCGCTTCCTTTTTCGTCACTCTTGAGGAGGACCAATAAAACAGGAACTACGTTTCACCGTACTTTCGATCAGCTTTTCTGTTCGGATCCCATGCATCAGGGCGAGTACGTTAAGTTAGTTTTGTGCACCGCCAAGGATGACCATCGATAGAGTTATTGAATCTGCTTGGTCCGTGTACTCTTCTTTTGTTACATCTTCCGTCACTCGAAGTTTCATATGGCTGATGATGTGCTGTTCGCACGATTATGATTTTTTATTATTGAGGCTGCTCATTTCGAACTTTATCATGAACACTTGTATCAGTTTATTTGACCTCGTCCTGAAACAGTCAATTGTTGGAACCAGTCCAACAGAATAATACCCAGTCTGTACTCACTATCGAAAACCGATCGACAATGAAAACAAGGACTCAGCGCGTTGACCCTCGTGTATTAGTATCGACCCTGGAAAATAGAGTGTACAGAGAAACACGTCAAGCTAGCGAGGCACGGAGCGAGTTGTGATTTTAGCCCCGGGACGGATATTACAAAGGGATGGCTTGACTAAAACAAAAGTAGGTAAAAAAAACCAAAATCATCAAAAGTGTACAAGTGAATGCGACTATCAAAAATATTTGTTATAGTCGCTACATAGCTCTCCCCCAGAAGGCTAGTAAGAATTACAACATACCTTCGTTATTCCAGAGCGAGTGAGAGAGGAGGAGGAGGAGGAGGTGAAAAGTCTACCATGTCCTGTTCTTGCTGATCACAGTCACAGGGTGATACACATAAAGAATAATGATATGGGACAGGGGATGTTGAAGTTCGGGAGGAGGGGTCGGTCGAGAATGGCTGCTGCTCTAATGGGATTGCTTTATTTAGATTATTTAGTCTTCGGTGCGTTTCTTCTCTATCGCAGCGGGCTGCCCAACCCTAAAAACTCTTGAGAGAAAAGGGGGGTAGGTTTGTCCAATGCTGTACGATAGGTAGTTGGGAGTTGTCTCTCCACGCACCATGTTCGGATAGTCTGGAAAGGAGAAAACACAATGAAGTACCCGCACGACAGGCGGAAAGGGATAACTCACCGTGTCAACGTGTCCGGCTGACTAATAATAATTTGACAACCAACGACTTCACGGAAACTGCAACTTTGACTGTCGCTGCCTTTGTTTTCTCTTCTTGTGCTCCTTTCTAAAGTTGATAGACTCAAGAAAAAAAAACTGTTAGCATGCGAATAGACCGGGTCCTCAACAACGCCTTTCGGGTTGTGGACCTAGCAACGCATCAGATAACTGTCAAAGCCATAAGTTAAAGTAAAAGAAATGTTTCGTCGTTTCTTGACTTTTATGTCTGTCACAATGCCTAACAACCCAAAAATGAGTAGGCAGACGAATAACAATGAACGTTTTTGAAGATCTTTACATCTAGACATACAATAACTCAAAACAGCGTGACTTAGCAGGTGGATCAAAACGATGAGTATGAACGGGCGTGTATATCATATTGAGAAACATCGTTTCAAAAGATAAGAAACGTTAACATACTCCGCAAAACGTACGGGCTTGCGAAGCTCCCTACCAAGACGATTATGCCTAGAGGTAGAGGGAGCAAGGGTTGGAGTTGTGGGTGTATCGACAACCGCAGGGGGTTTCGAGGACGGAACGTTTGTTGCCACCGGGTGTTCCAGGCGAGGAGCGCCACTTGTCGACAGAGAAGGTTCGGCTGATGATTCTTCCATAAATGTTGATTTCAGCCTATCGACAGAAATTACCTTGCATTTGCCGTCGTGGCTAACGATGATAGTTTTCGAGACTTGCGAGGACACAATAAAGGCCGGTGTACGAGATTCGCAATGGTTGACGCTAGCCATCCGTACGTACAAAACGTGTGTACACGAGGACAGTTTAGCGTGCACATGCACAGCTGATGATTGTTCTCTAGGCTGCACCGGGCGTAGCTTTCGCATGTGGTGCGCCAAACGAGCTGTGTAGCTACCGTAATCGTACGGTGTTGAAGGTGCGGGTGAGACGAGTTCACCTGGTAACCTAAGCGTGCAACCAAAAACTAGTTCGGCTGCAGTAGCGTTTAAGTCCTCTTTAACCGTGTTGCGCAGTCCTAAAAGTACTAGTGGAAGTGCCTCTTTCCATGAAGGATTAGCATGGGCACTTAGAGCGGCTTTTAATTGACGATGAAGACGTTCAACCATCCCATTTGCTGCCTGGATGGTAAGCCGTAGTACGAATGTGCTTGCACCCTAGCGTATTTACGAGAGCTGCGAAATGTCCTTCAAAGTGCGATCCACGATCTGTGGTCACCACTGCTGGACAACCAAATTGTGCCACCCAGCGTTCCAGGAAAGCGCTGGACTACCGTTTCTGAAGAGCAGTTAGGTAGCGGTATGGCTTCAGGCCATCTTGTGAAACGGTCAACACACGTCAACAGATAAATAGAGCCATTCGAGGGTGGTAAGGGGCCCACCAGATCGACGTGCACATGATGAAAACGTGCGTCTGGCAAAGGAAAAGTGCCAGGGGGCTCTTTGTATGACGGTGGACTTTGGAACGCTGGCATTGGAGACAAGAACGGCTCCAATTGCGGACATCGTGGTTTACCTTAGGCCATACGAAACGTTCAGTGACAAGTTTAACTGAAGCGCGTATGCCAGGATGAGACAGGTTGTGCAGTGTATTAAACAATGCGCGGTGGAAAGATGCACTACAGGGCGAGGTGTGCCCTGTGAAGTGTCGCAGAGGATCGTTCCCTCCGAAGATGTCAGAGGTACTGGTTGGATTGTGAGAGAGCTCTTTTGACGAAGATGCTCGATCTCAGAATCACTGACTTGCGTGGCGACCATGGTCGAAAAACCGATGCCACTGTCAGCAGATGCGCTGAGGTTATGGACGCGTGAGAGAGCGTCCGCGACAGTGTTTTCGGTACCTGAGACATGTATATCAGTCGTAAACTGAGAGATATAGTCCAGGTGCCTAACTTCCCTTGGGGAATGCCTGTCGGATGAAGCGTTTAAAGAATAGATTAACGGTTTGTGATCAGTGTAAACCGTAAAAGCTCCTGTGTTCCACCGTACGATATAAGTGGCGGATGCCTAAGTAGATGTCTAGTAACTCTCAACCAAACGTGTCTAAGTAGGATTCCGTGGGTTGTAAACGTTTGAAGAAGAAATCTAAAGGTTGCCATTGTTTTCCAACGAACTGCTGTAACACAGAGATGAACCCTCGAAAGGATACGCTGGTTCGTCCTCGATATAGCAGTGCGCTTGACAAAAATCGGATTCTCTTCCCGGTAATAATTCAACACGGAAAATCTCGGTCCCGAAAACACCGCGACTGTCCCCGTAATTTGCTCCCAAGACAAGCCAAAAGGCGCGTGCAAAAAATACAAGGTATTTATATGGTGCGTAGTGACCTAAAACATTCTCGAATCAGAAAATAGAAGGACAGTTACCGAAAAAAAAATAGTTAGGGTCACTAAGCCACCAATGAGCATAGCGGAATAAAGGTCGGACAGGTAAAAAAATAACCAAGGTTACCTCTCGACCGTTCTGGACAGTTCCGCTCATTCTGATTGGATTAATCGTTTTTCTCGAGGACGGAGGCGGTTTTGGACGGGGAAAAAATGGACTGTCTAACACCTCCTTCCTGAAGATTGTTGGGTTCAATCATAGGACTGCTTCCGAGGATCGACTTGAATGGGTTTGACCGGTTTACTGCATCTGTTCGTCCGTCGTCTCCACCTCAAGGGATACTTGTGCTCAGTGTCTTGGAACTGTAACGTCGGTTCTGTCGAATGTTCGGTTTCTGGTAGGTTGTTCTTTCTTCAAGTCGAAAGCGTCCAGCAATATATCCATTTGCGCGGTTTGTCCTACCTGGTCGCACAGTGCATCTCCATGGTTCCGGCGAATCTGGTTTGCGTGCCGCACACATGTGGCTTCGCCGACTTTCACTTCATAGAGGACTGATCCTCTCCGTTGGACGATTATTCCTCTCTTCCAGTTCAGAGACTTCCTCACCGCGAAGATTATAGCGAGGGCCCTCTTTCGGTTCTGGCTGTAGTTTCGCTTAGGGGTGTGTGTGGTGTAAACGACCTTGCTGCGTGCGCGATTGCCTTTTCCTTTCCATCTGGAAACGTATGTGATATCACAGCACCGATTCCATAGTTGGATGCATCTGCGGCCACGACAAGTGGTAGCGTCGGATCGTAGTGCGTAAGCAGGAGGTCTGAAGTCAACAGGGCTTTGATGCGATCAAAGGATTGCTGACATTCTCTTGACCACTCCCACTTGACATCCTTAATGAGCAAACGGTTCATTGGCGTTCGGATTCGATGGAGTTCCGGGAGGAAGGAACTGTAGTGGCTGACCAACCCCAGGAAAGACCGTAGAGTTGACACATCCGTTGGAGGCGGCATCCTCTGTATGGCTTCTACGTTGGCTGGGTCAGGTCGTCGGCCATCTTTGTCCACAATGAATCCAAGGTATTTGATGCTGGACATTCCAAAGCTGCATTTGTCGGCGCGTAGTCGGAAGCCATATTCACTCAAACGAGTAAGAGTTTGGTCCAGCTTCTGCTCCAGATCCTCTGCATTGTGACCCATGACTATAATGTCGTCTAGGTAGGCAGCCGCACCGGGAATATCCGTGAGCATCGTATCCATCACTTGTTGGAAGATGGCTGGCGCTGTCTTTACACCAAATGGCAGACGGTTGAATCGATAAAGTCCTTTGTGGTGTTAATTGTTAGCAATTCCTTGGACTCTTCAGCGACTGGCAATTGTAAATAAGCTTCGGCCAGGTCGAGCTTCGCGAAACATTTTCCGCCATTCAGCTTCGTGAAGAGATCCTCCGGTATCGGCAAGGGATACTGATGCGTCTCGAGAGCGTCATTTAGACCTGTAGAAGTAGTCTGCACAGAGTCGTATTGTTCCATTTGCCTTCTTGACCACGACGATAGGGGCCGCCCATGCTGAATAGTTCACCGGTTCAATCACTCCAGCTTTTTGAAGGCGTTCCAGTTCTTGCTCAACAGTTGCCAGCGCAGCGTAGGGTACTGGACGTTTGGGTCGAAATACTGGCTTCGTTCCAGGACGAAGGGATAAGATTGCCTTCATTTTGGTGCAGCAGCCGAGTTCTTCTGTGAACACATCTGAGTGTCTCTGCTGGAGAGCGTTTGTGAGTTGATGGTGGACTTCTGGAGTCATCGTGGGCTTCTGCTGAGCTTGAGTGCGGTTGCAGATTTGGAGTAATGGTCTGTCAAATAGATGCAGTTGTGTCGATCCAATCAATCCAAGGAGATCCAGGCCAGGGTTGCGGGTCACGTAGCAGGTACCCCTGATTGATGATCCGTTAAGGGCTGCAGTGCAGTGGACTTCGCCAATGATGGGCAATCGATCACCAGTAGCGCTTCGAGCAAGCTGATTGTAGGTTTACCAATCAGGTGCCACGTGCGATCAGAGATTAATGTGATGTCGGATGCTGTATCGAGCTGTAGTCTGACCGACTTGCCGTTGATGGAGACGGATACGTACTTCCTGCGCGTTAAGTGGTCGTCGTTCTCTAGCTGCGAGAACGACCTGCGCTCTTGAGAAGCGGGGCTTGTGTGGCTTGCGGGAGTTCTGATTGAGCAGGTGCTGGCGCTTCTTAAAACGGCAATGGTCTTCTTTGTGGCCCCGCCGGGAGCAGTGGGTGCATCGATACTGTTTGAATGGACAATATCGGACATAATGCCATCCACCGCATTGCCAACACGGTGTGGGAGGTTTCCTTCGGTTGTCGCGTTCCGACGTTGATGCAACCTTGACTGGGACATTTGTGTGAACGTTCGATTGACTGTCTGTTCGATCATAGCGGTGTCATGCTTCAGATTCACCAGGCGCTGGCATTCGGCAGTGATATCTTGCAGGGTGATTTCGGGACATTGTTCTATCTTCGCCAAAATCCGTGTTCTGATATCTGCTTCTTTTGGTGACTGGAGTCCACAAGCGAAAATCAGACATTTGAATTGGTCTTCAGTCATTGTTCGAAGCTTGAAACGTTCGCACTCCCGATTGACTGTTCCAGCGTACGTCACCCAGTCATCATCTGCTGACTTCACGAGCTTCAGGCACTGGTAGCGCATATTAAACAGAGATGACTGGTCGCCAAAGATTTGGGGGCAGCGTCTGGGTTGTTTTGTCAAAGCTGCAATCCTCTGGGTTCTTCTGCAAGGTAAAGTTGATGTAACGTTCGTGTTCTGAGGTGCCCAGTTTACGGAGCAGCAACCTCACCTTCCGAGCATCGTCAACATCTGACAGTTCCACCTTGAAAACATCGTCATACTTGTTGAACCAAGAATCGAACGTGGTGCCA
>LOND01003413.1:7295-17989 GCA_014220965.1 Paragonimus kellicotti | reverse complement strand
TCGTTAAGTCGCGGATATGTCAGTAAAAACACCCACATTCAGCAGACTCTTTATTATAGAGGATTGTTGTTGATGATAATGATGTTGATAAGCGCTAATCATTAACACCGGCATCAATAGGTCGATGATTCAGTAATATTGGTTGTGTGTGGACTCAGATACTGTATTCAGAAACAACCAAATATTGAGTAAATATACTTGTGCGCCTTCAAACTGGATAAATTAACTGATTCGTGTACCTTGGAAGATGGAACTTAGGCCTTGAAAACCATCACATGTTCAACTCTGATAATAAACAAAATATGCGAATTTCAGTAGTTGAACAGAACTGAAGTTGCGTGAAAAATTGTTGTGTACCCAATCATTCAGTGAACTGTAGGGTAATGGGCTCAGGACTCACAAAGATCTTGATCAATTAGGGACCCATTGAAAACTTGTACACTTGAGTACGGGCATACCGGAGATCGTGAGTGGATCATTTTACAAGATTGGAATTTATCTAGGGAAAAAAGGTTAACCGATATTCGTGTGGATATTTTCAACAAGTTGTTTTCAAATGCTGCTCGACAATGACCTATAGACGTAATGGCACTGTCTCGTATCAGACATTTTATTGGTCTGTTTAAGGGTTGCGGATGCTCCTTCCACAGACAAAAGGAAAAATCGCAAGAAAACGGTATAACCAACTGGGTAGTATGCAGGCATTGATGAATCGAAGTGAAGTGGCGACTGATTGAGAATACACTTCATCTGAACAACGTATAATGTAATTCTCTCGGCTCTTATGAATACACACTTGACTCGGGAAAACCAGATACCACGTTTGTGGGATAAAATACTTCCCAAGTATTTGAATGTTTGTTTTCCCGGAACAGTTTCTCTTCCGTTTTTGTTGTGAGTTGATAACGATTGTCACTAACGAGTGTAAACAAAATGTCCTCGCATTTTGGGGGTGACCCAAACGTTTGATCACTTGTTTCAATCAGACGAACCGTACTCTAAGGGTAGGAAGTCAGGAGTTACAAAAGAGCTACACCTAAATAAAGTCATCAGGCTAGTTACGAAACTCACGGTTGATATCAGTTTACGCGTGGAAATAAACTCCCTTCGAATACTTTCAACTCACTTTTGAGCAGCTGTCAGTCCTCGCTTAGATGCCTCCTTCCTTCTACTTCTACCGCGTTTGATTACCAGTGCATGAATTTTCTCAGTAAACTAGTGGCCTTGGCTTAACACGTTTGCTGTTCACTGACTCAGCGCTCATTTTAATCATTTCCCAAATATGTTTTAATGGTACACATTGCGGGTTCCACTGCTCTATTATTAATAATGGATGTTCCTAATTTTCTACTTCATACATATTCGAAGCAAGCGTAACAGCTTTTCTATGATGTAATCTGACATGGGGACAATCGCAAGCAACCTGCCTAAGGTTGTGGACCATGCCGCCTCATTGAATCACATTATATTGCCTGTTAGTATTCATTATTGTTGCGGAAATAACTAGAAGGATAGCGATATTAAGGCGTAGTGTTCGCGAATTGAAGTAGTCGTCTGTTACGTTAAAAATGCGTCTCGTTTTTGCTGGGAATAAGGGTATACGACACTGGTGGATGATCCAACTTTCTCTATACCTTAAACCTTACAGCCACCTGCAGCAGGGATGTGAACGGTCTTGCTGTGTTCTATCACTCTGTCTCTGTCAATAAACCCACAACAGGTGAAATAAGCCTGTCAGCATGGAAGCAGTTTGTCGGCTCTTGTTTTAGTACACTCCAGTTACACAGTCACTTGCTCAAGTTGTGTGGTTGCAGAATGTATAGACGTTCAGCAACGTAGTGTGTTAGCAGTAGAGTTTAATACAACAAACCGTGCTCATTGCGAATACTAGCCGATGAAAACAGTCGAGAGGTGCTCAAACATTGGTGTACCACCCGTGAGGTCGCAGCACCATCTGCTCGAGTCCATGACCGAATATCTATATGCGTATGTCCTGTTTTCACAGTAGGCACTATCGGGTAGTATGGTAGTCGTTCACTGTCAGGAGAAAACTGAGGCCTGTGAATTGTCATGTAAAGGTGCCACTACTCTTAAGTGGTTTGAGGTACTTGCACTCTTCATAATTTACATCTGACTAGGTAAATAAGCTGCTTAGTTTTTAGTAGTGTGATCTGGACAGTGAAGAGGTCTTTTTGAAATACGATGCAATGCGGTTATAAGGTCAAGTAACTGTATGAAATGGTGTCCAAATATTTACCTTTGTAAATGCTTAATTTAGTAATGAACGCCTGTTTTGTAATCATCTTGACCGAATCATGACGCATTCCAAAGGGCATCAAACATAGCAGTGAACGCAATTTTTATGTTGAAAAATTTACGGCCATTACACAGGAATCGTAGTAATAATTGATCTTGGGGGCATTCGCACACTTCACTGCAGTTCATCAGAAACGGAACTGGGTCGCTTCTGAGGGAATGAAACCAATGGTACACTCTTAAGCAGTCAGCTTTCTTCAAAATTTTGAGCACATCATTGAGAAAACTGAAACTGGTAGACGCTAAATAAACAATCCTATCAAACGATCGATGGCATCATATAACGACTGAATAGCTGTACTGCTAATTTGCAGGCTGTCTGCGAATTAGAAAAGATTTATGGATCGCAACCCAGTCTGCATTGGATCCTGTGCTCACTTAACCGAATTTACTACAATGGGACACAAATGCGCTTCAATCAAAGCTCATCTGATAGTTTAGTCGCGAGCTCCAATTTCACACAACCAGGGGACAATGAGTATTCTATTAGATTTATGGACGTCTATTTTATTTCATTCCTACTACTTGTCCCTTGCCACTTGTTTCATGTGAATTTCCCATTAGTGTCATTCGGTGCTGAAGAAACGATACGAAATGTTAACACCCACTAGCTTCCACCTTCTTGCCATTAAGTTCAAATGTGTTTTCTATTAATCTGTGGACAGAAATTACTTTATGAGTGTAACACCTTCTCTTGAACTATGTATTGTCGTTTCTAATTGCTTTTTTAAATGACATCTCTGTACCGGCCACAAGGCTTGTTACTTTCTACTGTTCTACTGAATATACTGCTGACCTCATTTGTTTCATCTCATTCCCTGGAGTTTCTGCTTCCGAGCCAGCTACACTTCCGGTAGTAACCGATAGAAGCCTCGCTGTGACGCGGCAAACGACAACGGCAATGCGGCAGAATCACGGTACGGAAGTGAGTGTGGACCAGTGACGAGACCTCGACGTGATTACGATGAATAATTCAGAGTGGAGGAGACTGAGAACTGTGTGGCTGTGGATATTGTAGCCCCGCATTTGAAGTGCGTGCATAATGTGTGTGCAGTCCCATACAAGTGCACACACATTCGAGTTTTCCAAGCAGTTCGAGAGCACAGATAGGATGAGCGGTTGTGACAATGAGTCCATTATACGGAGAAAAGCTATATACCCGTTGTGGAGAAAGAATGACCGTAATATTCAGTAGAGGCCAGGTCGGTAGCCAAAATACATTTGTTATACAAGAGAAGCAACGCAGGGAAGGAACCCTTCTATATGTACGTATGCGCTTATGTATGCATGTACAATTAAGCTTACTCGATTACACATGTTCATTCGTACCAACAAACCACCCACTTCGTTTGATAAACCACTCGCTCTCTTCTTTAGAATTTTGGCTTGTGACGACTTGCTGANGCAAAACCTAACTCATTCTTCTTGCTTTCTATTTCACCAGACCGATAGTGGCCACATGTTACTGCATCAATCTCAGATCAACATTCAGGATTCTGATGCCCAGTATCGCCCAACACATCCTGCGTTTTACTGAAACAGTTGGGAGTAAGCATCTCATGGCAACATTAAATGTACTTTTGGTTCACCTCACTGCACTAATCGTTTGCATATATATATACTTCCGGTTACTGATATTTAGTACTGAAGAGACAATACGAATTTATTGCACCTACCAGCTTTCATCCTCCCTCTATTCTGCTCAAACGTTTACTCACCAAATGAAGCAGTACCACCAAAATACAAGGTGATATGACCACGGATGTATCGTCCTTTTCCGCAGAAACCATTTCACGCATGAATTAAACAGATACACATTTTGCTAATTCGGCCTATCTCAGGTATACCGTGGTAGTTTCGAATGAGTCCTTGTGCCAGCTACGAATATCTGTCTCCAGATTATGCGAATAATCGCACTCTTCTGGACGATCCAGTACATATAAATAACTACATTTGAGCACGAAAATCCAGAAAGATTAATTGTCTTGACGTTGGTGTATAGCATTATTTGATACGTTCACCTCTAGAGTTCTAAGTCAGCAAAGGCTCATCTTGAAACATTCTCGAACCCTCGTACTCCTGAATGTTGTGTGCTTAACTCTTTTGACTCACAGGATTGCTCATCCTTCCCACCATCTACATAGCGGCTTGCTCTATTTCGTCTTTATTACTGCCATTCATACTTTCATTATGTTCTACTAGATAGCTCACTCTCACCGGAATGTTCTTCACTAACAGTCACCTTAGCATCAATTCACCCTCTGTCCACTTTTGGGAACCAAACAGACATCAGATTTGGACAGTCCGTGACACAGATGGTGATGGTGATGAGAATGAGAGCAGTTGTACCCATCTAACGCGAGTAGAAACATTTAGTTGTTTGTCCCCATTAACAGAGATAGCCAGATTTGAGAACCCGTGTTCACTGTGTTTGTCGGTTCTTCGGGACAACGCATGCTGGATGAGCAGTTACTGATGACAAATTGAACATTCGTTACACGATGGTTAGAGTTATGTCGTACAAACTCCGGTTTTCACCATTAAACGCAGTAGAACCGAAGTATACAGAAAGCAGAAGAGAAGTAAGAAACAACGAAACAGTGGATCGAAATCTCACCCATCTTCTACGCACAACGGCCAGTCTGTTACACATGTCATCATGCGAAAACTAACTAAAAGACATTCCGTATCATCCGGGTATTTGAGCCAGAAGCGGCGCTTTCCAAATAAACTGTAAAGAAATGATAATTTAAGGTTCATACTAACAGACATTCATATTCTTTTACGTCATTCGTACACCCGGATCCATGATGTCTACTTGCGTACAACTTGGAGGGCTTATAGTTATTAAGAGATTAACAGCCTTAGTTGGACTTTGCTTCAAACCCTCGATCTTTACTAGCGAACAGGGCTTTTACTAGCTGTACTGTCGGTTCCGTAGAAATCGTTTATGGTGGACTGATTAAGGTAACTGGTCCTGGTGATAGAAACCCCACTGGCTAGAATAAGCACACTCCATTTCAAGTTACTGGCTTATTCTGTTCACAGATTGTCTGTATTTTGCATAGCCTGAGTCACCAGTTTTTCGTACATCCGTCAGAACTAGTTTTTTAATCTGTCAGATAAAGCGAACAGACAGCATGGCACATGTACGCTGAGGCTTTAGGAACAGAAACAAACGTTACGCAAACAATAAGGTTGAACGCATGTCATGAATTCTTCCTGGAATGGTCGTTCACATATGCCAGTTGTATTGATTTAACTAAATCCGGAACTTTGCTCCTAACGACCAGCAACTTTCAAAAGTTAAGATTTAGGTAGGCTGACACTCATGGTAACGATATTTGGTCTCCAAATTGATCGAAGTTTGAGTGGTATCACTATGTCAACCTTCGAGGAGTATGACAGTGAGAAACTTCAACCGACCTACTTATATGACTAACTAGCTATTCCGACGAAATTCACGAAATGCCCTATGTTTAGTTCGTTGCTTGTCTCATCCATCAGTTAGCATACTTGGCCAGTTGCATTTGCTTGCATACCCCGCAAAAAAGTCGAAGCTGTCCATTAACTTTGATGACTGGTAAACTGTTGGATTTCCAGGAGTACTTGTCATATCAGGTTTGAGAAGGAGGGATGACTGAGCACTCATTGCACACGGACAATATATCAGTGCGCTTAGTGCGAGTAGTCGTTTTTAATCTACTTGCCGAATATTCTTTTTTTCCGGCAAGTATTGTTACGAGGATGGTGTTAGTTGTTTATATTGCTGCGGTGCTATTCATTGTATGCATGAATTCGTTGGAGCTGTGCTGCGTTTAGAGGGATTTGGTTTGACCAGATTTCATCATGTAACTCCTCAGCCACTGCATTGCTTTTTCCCGAAAGCTGTAATCCGTCAATCGTTGTTGTGATTAACCTGCAAACGTGCAAGCATATCCCTGTCTCAGAAGGATGAGAGAAGTTTCTTGAAAGTGTGTGAACTACCAACATGACATTCATTGTTCATAGGTTCGACTCCTCGGTTTACGTGATGCTGATTAAGCCCGGCAAGGTGGAATAGTCGTTCGCTGATGATCACCCGAACCATCTACTTGTGTATGGTTTTTAGTGCTCCCAGAAAGTATGCAGCTAACATATAGCACGCGCTATAAAAAATAACGTGAGAATCACAATAATGTAATTACCTATTTTTCCCGGGTGTAATGTGTAACGTGTTATATGGTTTCTCCTGTTCTGGAACTACGTTGATTCATGTGATGTTAGATCCTTAGAGATATCAATCATCACATGTCAATTTTTTGATCGGTAAAGATTTCATCCTTACCAGACGATGATACTACCACCGTGATTTTTGTGCAACTATTGTACATTTGCGTTGAAGCCTGCTGAGTTCAAATCAACTAATATGGATTGATAGAGGACGAATTTGTCAGTGAGCCTGACAACTTCATCCCATTTGGTGTAGCAACATTGTTGTTTTTATTTCGATTCATATCACTGTCGCGTTGGTAGAAACTTATACCCGCGATAATTGTATGTTCATCCTGGTCAAGGGGATGTTTGGAAATGATTGTTGAGATACCAGTCGATCTATCTCCGAAAGAATTGCACTTCAGGCAGTCTCATTAAGGTTTTGGTGTCGAATTCTCTCCCCACTATCTAGCTTGCTTAGATCAGAAAGAAATGAAGCCATTCGTAGGGCAAATATGAATAGGTAGCCTCAACTCACCACTGATAATGCTTCGATACGCAATCGCGACAACCAGATACTTGTGACTGAACTCAATATCACTCAGCTTACTGTTGACACTCAAGAAACGCAAAACTATCCAAACAAGTTCACAAACAGATCACAATCTCATCGAGAACCTATGATATCCATGTAATTGTTTAAAACTTTGTTGGAATGAGTAGCTTAGGTTATTAGCCTTTGTGTTCATCCAGTCATTGACTTGGACATTTAGGTTGCGGACGCTTGCTCGATAGACATGAAAAGTATAGTAGTAAACACGGTCACGATGGCTGGAATGAGGATTGATTATATTTGAGTCACTATACGAGATAATAGTGATTTGCCCCGAACCACGAACCGTCAGACCACATCGATTACACAAACCCGTAATGCACCTAAAATTGTGGTCACTGACCGGACTAGTAAGCAATCGTTACCTTAAAACAGAAGTAAACAACCTACTGGCACCAATTGGCATTAATTTTGGCAATTTTTATGAAAGCTAGACGACAGCTAGGCCGATAGAATGGATGAGTGCTTTAACACTAGACTGAGGGAATATTTGCTCAAATGACTTTAGAACCTTAAGGCAAAACCTAACTCATTCTTCTTGCTTCTATTTCACCAGACCGATAGTGGCCACATGTTACTGCATCAATCTCAGATCAACATTCAGGATTCTGATGCCCAGTATCGCCCAACACATCCTGCGTTTTACTGAAACAGTTGGGAGTAAGCATCTCATGGCAACATTAAATGTACTTTTGGTTCACCTCACTGCACTAATCGTTTGCATATATATACTTCCGGTTACTGATATTTAGTACTGAAGAGACAATACGAATTTATTGCACCTACCAGCTTTCATCCTCCCTCTATTCTGCTCAAACGTTTACTCACCAAATGAAGCAGTACCACCAAAATACAAGGTGATATGACCACGGATGTATCGTCCTTTTCCGCAGAAACCATTTCACGCATGAATTAAACAGATACACATTTTGCTAATTCGGCCTATCTCAGGTATACCGTGGTAGTTTCGAATGAGTCCTTGTGCCAGCTACGAATATCTGTCTCCAGATTATGCGAATAATCGCACTCTTCTGGACGATCCAGTACATATAAATAACTACATTTGAGCACGAAAATCCAGAAAGATTAATTGTCTTGACGTTGGTGTATAGCATTATTTGATACGTTCTTTGTGAGTTCGTGTCCGTGTCGTTGGAATTCTGACCTCGTATCCTGATGTTGTGTGTTTTTTTCTTGCACTCAGATTAAGTCGCGTCATCTGACCATTTGACCCTCGTACCTAAGTTGTTTAATTTGACAAGATGCTCATCCTCCCACCATCTACATAGCGGCTTGCTCTATTTCGTCTTTATTACTGCCATTCATACTTTCATTATGTTCTACTAGATAGCTCACTCTCACCGGAATGTTCTTCACTAACAGTCACCTTAGCATCAATTCACCCTCTGTCCACTTTTGGGAACCAAACAGACATCAGATTTGGACAGTCCGTGACACAGATGGTGATGGTGATGAGAATGAGAGCAGTTGTACCCATCTAACGCGAGTAGAAACATTTAGTTGTTTGTCCCCAGGCAAGTTAACAATGATACATGGTCTCCGGACAAACCTAGACAGTATTGCTAATCACAAAAATTACACAAGATTAACGTTTCAAATCTAAGCCTAGCCACTTCGTTCTGGCTAGCCAACGATGATATAGAAAAAAGAAAGACTGGCTATATTAGTAGGCTTATTATTCATACAATTCTTTTTGTACAACGAGTCAGAAAACAAAAGTATGCTGTACACATATCACCGTTAACCAGCGGCCTAAAGTCAAATGAGTGCAAAATTACAGATAAGTTATTTGACAGATATTTAGCTCAGTTGGTAGAGCACTTGCCGCGTCTGAACATACACTTCCCGTTGCTTGGTAGAGCTGAGCCGAAGCCTAGGTTCCTCACAATTATTGAATGTCCTCTAAAAAGAAGTACAGTGTTGCTGTTAACGTGCAAATTAATATGATTCAGTCATCATATCAAATCCAGACCAGACCTTAACATGGTACGAGCATAATTGAGTCACTCCAACTGCATTTTCAGTTTTTCTAGTCAAACGCAAATCATCCAATTTGAAAGCAAATTACTGTTCACATGCGGAAGTTCGATGTAAGTCTAGCACGTTCTGACCGAATTCCACATCAGACTATGCGAAAAAAAGTTTCAATATCCCGTCTCTCTCATAAGCAACAGTCTATTTTCAAACACTTGACAGAAGAGAAGCATGAGCTTACCGTTTTTCGGCGTGAAGCACAATGACTAACGTTTTGGTTTCAAGACCACGGACTGAGTTGTTAATTGTGTGAAAATTTGACGAGCTGAACGATGATCAGGATCAACACAGCAGCTGAAGTAGTTGAATCTCACCTGGACCCGACGAGGGATCATCAATTTCACGGTTCGAACAGAAACAACAACATCAGCTGCCAATATGATCGAAGTCCTTCGATGTTTATATGCCCCAACACCGGATGCCCAATCAAGGTTCACAGAGCTGGAAGAGTCAGATCTGGCGTCGGACGTCATGTACTCATTTGTGCGGCCACAAATTCTCGCAAGAATCGCGCTAAATCTGGCCTTCCAACTGCTGTGAACTTGATGACGCGCGTTCGTTTGTTCATACAGTCGGATGCCTTGTGCTCTGAATGACTTCCATATTTAAAGCATTCAAGCTGAGTAGGTGTATTGCTATGCTCCATAGTTTCTGACTCGGTTCAGGGTGAATGATTGTGAACATTGCAGACTTTGACCATTCTATCATCCAGTTTGCCTGTAGCAAGCAAGTGGAATGATAATTTTTGTTCAGTATTTGTTTGCACGTGTGTCTCTACGTGTCTATGTGCACTGTTCCACTGAATCCGATTTAACTCGAGAGGGGGCCTGAAATTGTCAGTTGAAATTTTGCAGTGCAACAGTTATTGATTTTTCTATCCGAGTCATGTAAGTTAGTAGTAGCCTAAGCCGTACCGCCCATAGTTGTCTGAATCGGTGTTGTAGTGAACAATACAAATGCGAATTCGATAAGGCATATGGAGTTCGGTAGACTGGATGTATATCACCTTATGTGCGATTGTATTTGTGTGTGTGTGTGTGTGTGTGTGTGTGTACGTCAGAGAGACAGAGTTAACTAGAAGGTGGTTCCAGTTCTACTCAACTGTCGTGCATACAAACGGTCTCGTCTCGAATTGGTTTCATATGATTATTTACTTACCGTATGACGTATATGAACGTGTGCCGTTTACAAGGTTCATATTGTTTTTTTGTTACTCTATAAGCACAAATGTTAGAGATGTACTAAAAGTTACCTGAACCGACCAACGGGTTATTGCTAATACGTCATTGGCTTTGATCATTACAGAGTTGTAGATGGTCTTTTCTAGAATAAGTAGTAGGAAACATCGGAAGTATCGTCCGTTTCTTCTACCACAAAGCAGTATTCAAACAGCGAATTGATAAACAACCGTTTAAATGCACGGATATGTGGAACAAGTGCTTGTTCCTACTATCGACGCTCCGTTGGTATATTTTGAGATCTGTATCGAACTGTTCACTATATTCAGAACGACAAA
>LOND01003412.1:16974-43659 GCA_014220965.1 Paragonimus kellicotti | reverse complement strand
TAAACCTGAACTTTCGCCTGATCTGTGAACATGCAGGTGTTAATTTTTGAGGCATTTTGATTGCCGAAATTTAATGTGGTTTTTGGTGCGTTAGGTAATCTGGGGTCATGTTTTTCCTTCAAACTGTGTCGTCATTACACAGGAGTACCGTAATATTCGTTTAATGCGGACATAAGATGCGTTTCCCTGTGTTTCCAATGGTACGCAGGTGCAAGACTGGGTGTTCCCATTCTCCGGATCAGTTTGACCTTAATCCGATGTCCCGCATGTGTCGGTTTTCCCGAAAAGTAATTGAGGGAAACTGGTTCAACACCACTCTGACGGACCGTAGTGTCGTTAAAATAACGGTGTTATTCCTAAGAGAATGAAGAGAAACTGTTTGTAATGATGATCACTTCAGTTACAAAAATGTGAGTTTAACTATCCATCAAATTTCAGTTTGGGAACAGCGTTGACAGCGATTGGTGGTGGCATATTTCGTTGGCCACAATCCTGTGATAGAAGTTTTGCCCAACAAGAAGTCGAGGCTGTAGCCTGCACAACTTCTTATGACGTTGTTGACCGTTTTGCTCTGAAAAAGAGAAAAGCACTTACGAGACAGCTGGAGAAGTGAAAACAAGTGAGAACTTGGTCACCTCGAAGTCTTCTGCGCTCGAGTGGATAAAAATGGGGGTTTTCCAGCAGACTGATGTGTACCGTTATGAAAGCGTAATGCCGTTTTTCTAGTAACTTTCAGGACACGCTTCAGTGCACTTGTTATTCTTAAGATCACTGAATACCACCGAGTTAGGGTGTTTAAGCAAAATTCTGGCATAAATGGTGTTGAAGACCTTCTTGTTGATACGGGAAACTTCCGTCTTGTCATGTCCAATGCAACATAGCCCTTAGCTGCCAATTGACGGTGATAAGGGCAAGACAAGTTGGGTGACAGCTGGACTCCTAAACGTTTCTTGAGGTCCACCCGTAGCTTTTCGGGTGGTATATATTGCGAACACGTATCCGGAATATGCACCAAGAAACATGCTCTCTTGTCTTCGTTGATGGATAGACACCGCTCCCGTGGGCGTTGGTTGTTAGCATCGAAATGGACTTAAAAAACGGTGAGATTGTAGGGGTCCCGAATTTCAAGTTCATCTGCATATAGTAGAAAAATACTGCATATTACTCATGGAAGTTCGTTTATACAAATTAATGATACTAGCTATTTATGGACCGAGTCTTGAGACCTACCGGTTGAGATGGGTGCGGAAGAGAAGAGGGCGGGATCAACTTTAACCTTGGAAGCCCGACTACGTAGAAACGCATCAATCCGGTGGTGAATGTCACTTTGAACGCCGTAAGCCTCTATTTTATACAACAGTGGTCCGTGAGGCATTCGGTCAAGCATTTTTTCGAAGTCAAAGGAGATAGCATCGGAAATAATACCGTGGTCCTCGGCCTCATTTAAACTGTACATAAAGAGATAAATGTTAGCCGTAGGTGGCCAACTTGGCTGGAGTTCATGCTACCCTATAGAGATGAGGTTATCGGTAAGAAAATACTATAGTGTTACACATTTGATTAAACTTTGTAGTACCTTACGAAGGACTTCTCGTTCGACTGCTCAGTCGCCGTCACGTCGAAATTCCAGGGAAATATTAGGTCTCGACTCTTCTTGTCTCTATGAAGTATCTGAATGCGAATATAGTTTCGCTGTATATTTGTCGTCCGGGTGGTTCGTTTGTTTAGTTTCGCTAGCAAATCATGGATCTTTATTAAAATAAGACATTTCACGTGTAAAATGTGCATATCTTATAGTGCGTGCTATATATATATATATAAAGTATTTAAAAAGGAGGGCACACTGAGTAGTGAACGATTTATTGTGACGTTTCAAATCCACACTAGGATCCGTTATCAAACAAATAAATGTGTTGGAATGAGATTGTTCTGCCGCTCACGTGTTCGCCTGTCGGTCTGTCTTCGCTCGTTTTTCGTTTCAGTGTCAACGATGCTGACGTAGTGACTCTATATTACGTGTCGACTGAACGAATTTCGCGAATGAAGAGCTTTCAGTATAAGCTGCTGTGCGCAGCTGTTTGCCTGTCTCTCCCACATATTGTTGGTCACACCCGAGACATGGAATCGCGTATACCACGCCAGACTGTTCGTGTGGTTCTACACGATCTTTAGCGTTCACCAAAGCTGAACGGAGTGTTGAATTTGGCCTTGTGTGATATTTGGATGCCCAGTGGTTGGAGCATCCTTTGTGCTGCTTCAGATGTGCCGTGAATATATGACACTGTCGTTCGCGTTTTGGGTTCTGCACGTTTAGTTGTTGTGGAACCTCTGATAAATGCCTTTATGAAACTATTGGGGTACCCATCGGAGGTGAACAGTTTGCACAGGTGTTTTTGTTCTTATTTTCTGGGTTCGCTTGTGGTACAGTGCGTGTCTGCACGTCGAAATAATGTTCGCACGCAGCTTTTAAGTTGACAGGCTGGATGATTGCTATCGAACCTGAGAATGACATCAGTTGTCGGTTTACGATAGACAGTAGTTTCAAGCTTGCCATCAGATCTTCTTATGACCGATACATCGAGAAACGCCAGACGTGAATTTTCTTCCTCTTCGCGTGTAAAGGTTATTCCATCTATTATGCTATTCAAACAACTGTGGAACTGGTCAAGCTGAGTCCGAGGTAAAACAACAAATGTGTCATCCACATATCGAAGCCACACTTTAGGTTTGAATGTCTGAAAGGCTTCACATTCGAAGTGCTTCATTACGGCGTCTGCAAGTAATCCTGATATAGGTGAGCCCATTGGTGTGCTTCTCTTCTGCAGGTAGACTCGGCCGTCAAATTGTAGGATAAGTTTTCATGCAAAGCTCCACTAACTGAATCAATTCTTTTGGAGAAAGATTCGTCCTATTTCCGAGACTATCGTCCTCATTTATCAGGAGCTTCAAACTTTCTATCGCAAGTTTCTTCGGTAGATATATACTGCGTATATCTGCGTTTATGCTTATATATATTAAGATATGTACATATCATCATCATCATCATAGACAGCAATACATCAGTGGTTCACACTGATGCCCTGACTACCACACAACCGAAGAGACAAAAAAAGACTTATAGAGGAGAAACGCAACGAAAACGCGAGAGGAGAGGGATGGGCCTAACTACACTAAAAGATACTACGTCTATATTCAAACATACAACATCAAGGCGCCTACACCTTGCAAACAAACAACCGAGCTGTGAGTGAAAGTAAGGCGTCATCAGCGAGACAGCTTCCTTACGGCTTTCACTGCCCCGCATCATTAAGTGCACTCACTTCACAGACAACTCGGCCAAACAACGACAGCATTCACGCCACTGAGCTCGATTAGCCGCCATCTCACCTAACGTCTCAAGCCACCGACTCTGTGAGTCGCGAGGAGCCTAGCCGGGAGACGGAACCCGACCTACAGTGGCCAACCCCTTCGTAAACGATTTCATTTGTCTACGCCAGGTCATCATCTGTCCACCTCGCACCTTGCGCCAGTCAGCCGCAGCGTCGGCAAACAGTGCTCGGTGTGGCAAACGACTAGCTGGCATCCTTAGTACATGACCCAACCATCTAAGTCTGTGCAAATGTAGCGACTGAACAAGAGAACTCGTTTGACAATCAGTGCCAAACACCCGCTTCCTAACCTCCTCGTTGCTTACTCGCTGGTGCCACCCGATACGAGCGATTGAACGCAGACATCGGTGGTCAAATACCTGAAGACGGTTCACGTCCTCTACCCTGAGTGGCCAGGTTTCGCTGCCGTAAAGTAATACAGCCCTCACTGTTGTTTGATATACGCGACCCTTAAGCTTTAGGGAAATACCTCTCTGTCGCCATAGGTGTCTTAGATTAGCGAACACCACCCCACTCTTACAAATACGCGCCGAAAGTATGTTCACATACTTGGTCGGTACACCCCTGCGTTTAAGCGACTATAAAAGTACAGATCGACCGACCGAATGGAACGCACCTTTATAGTCCAGAAATACGGCGATTGTTGGCCGGCGGTACACATGACGCTGCTCCAGAATTTGACGAAGGGTAAAAATGTGATCTATACAACCCCGCCCAGGGCGAAACCCAGCCTGTTCTTCCCTAATGTTTACTTCCCGAACTGCAGTGAGTCGACGAAGTATAATTGATGCTAGAACCCTTGAAATGACTGGGGTCAAACTAATCCCTCTATGGTTTTCGCAAGAGCCCCGGGCTCCTTTCTTAAATATGGGAACTATTATCGAGTGACCCCAGCACGGAGGGATGGTCTCCGTCGTCCACACAAGTTGAAACAACTGAGTCAATGCCTCTACTAACGCCTCTCCACCTTCTTTGAAAAGTGCCGGCACGAGATCATCTGGGCCAGCAGCCCTATTACGATTGAGAGCCGAAAGGCAATTGCGAACCTCAGTCTCAGTGGGTGGTTCCAAATCTACCGACCAGGGTGCTACATCACAAGTTTGTGGCGGCAACGCAATAGAAGCAGCAGGCCAACTAAATTGACCCTCAAAGTGTTCTGCCCAACGCTCTAACCTTCTGGACTTATTACAGACTAGTGTACCATCTACCTCGCTGATAGCTTCACTGACCGACGGTCGCCTGGGACCAGTGGCACGGATCAGCTTAAACAGTTTACCGATGTTCCCTGAGGCAAATGCGGTTTCCATTTCCTTAACTTTTTCCACTAACCAAGCCTCACGATCAGCCTTTAGACTACGTTTCAGTTTCCTACGGATATCTCTTCTAGACTTGTTATGTGAACTACCAGGAGGAACCTTCCGTCTGGCTTCTAACAACTCCAGGGATTTCTCTGAAATCCAATGTTTGTTTACCCCATGTACCCCTGCCGCATGCTACAGTACCTGCTTTCTGAATGGCCTGTGAGATTTGAGTCCAGCAGCTATTAGGGTCTTCGGAGTGAGTACCACTAAGGCAGCTTTCTAAGCTGGTTTGGTAATTATGCCTTACCGATGGTAAAGCCAGTTTCTCAACAGCTAACCGTTGCTGTCGGTGGGGGTTGCCCAGCAAAAGTAAGAACAAAACGGCAACGTACCAACGCATGATCTGAATCCAAGTACGTGCTCCAATAAGAACGACAGTCTTGAATGGAACCCCGCCACCTATAACTAACGGCTATGTGGTCTATCTGAGACCAGGCCTGATTCGGAGAAGGCGGGCGCCAACTATAGCATTGACGTGCACGATGCCTAAAACCAGTACTGGCTAAAAATAGATTATGCTCAGCGCATAGCTGCAACAATCGTCCATCATTATGTACATATACGTCGCATATATTGTTATATGTGGTTTCAGTGGTTACACAGTATGTTACGTCTGGTAAGCATATTTCACGTCCATTGTTTCTGACACATTGTACATATTTTTTTTAAATGTATATAATATCTGTCATATTGGTGCGTGTCAGGTATATGATGTATTAGATGTTTTGTATCATTCTTACGCTTCACACTATGGTTTCAGCAGTTTTTAGCGAATGCGCACAAATGAACCATATACAGGGTTTGCTTTCTTCTTCTTCTTGGTTGTGTGGCAGTTAAGCATCAGTGTGAACCACTGATGTATTGCTGTCTGTGATGATGTTGATGGTGCCCGCTTATAATGCAGAGTAGTAGTGAGGATGTCACAGTATATCGCTTCGTAACTGGTAAGAATAACTGCGCACTTATTAAAAATGCATAAACAGGGTCAAAGTACTGGGAGATATACTTATTTACTTGTGATGATAGTCAACCAAAGGCAGTGAATCCCATAAAACGATGTTGTTGGTTGATTTTCCTCTGCCCCGTTTACATCGGCTACTGAACTGTCAACGTAGTTATTGATGCATGCCGAACTGTCACATACTTGACGCATAGCATAACCACTGAATCTTTCCTAATAAGCGTCATATGTAACAAAGATTGATCATAAACTACTTGAAGTTTATTTTCGTAGATAGTTGCTTTCACTCCTCTGATGCAGTGAAACTCTTACTTCGTTAGCTATCTTCGGACAGCTACATCTACAAAGTACCTTTGTACAGTGTTAGCCAGCTTTACAGCTTTTTACAACTTTTTTACAACCGTTTTTGTGTCACACTCTTTTCGCCGGACCCACGTACTGACTAATTTTGGTACTACATTTGCATCAGGTCGTGCGGCTGTCATACGTCGGTATGCGCACTTTTCTTCACTCGGCAGAAGTAGTCACGAAACAGTAGCAGGTACATCTGGTATTTCAAAATAATTTCACGGACATCGTTTAGTCGACTGGCAAACTGTGCACGAATGAATGGAAGTCGTTCATTGACACGTCTGTCTTGTATTCAGTATTTTGCTGAATAGTTGAAAACATTGACTCTTCGGTATGTTGTGAAAACACCAGTGGCATAGCGTGACGTATCTCGGACCTTTATTAATGTGAAAAGCATTCGAGGCCGATTGTCATTCGCGCCCATATTTGATTCATCCGCTAGCGTCTTCCGCCAGCCGTCATCTACATCTACTTAGGTACGGTAGTTGATAGGAGACGCTAACCGGGAAATACACTACTTGGTTATTTTCATTCACAATTCTGTGCATTTGCCTTTCTACTAGTCAACCGTGTATTTTCCCTTGGATTCACGATCCGCATCTTCCTCTCGGTAGCAAGTAACCTATTCTCGAAGAATTCGATTTTATTGTCGAGTATTCTATCATTCGTTCTTAAAATTTTTAAATGTTATTGTATGCTGTGTACTTTTGTACGCAGTAGTAGTGGGATCATTCCCGTGGGTAGTTCACATGATCTGCTCACATGACTTGTCGGGTTGGTTGGCCGGCGTACAGCAAGATTCTCTGTTAAAGGATAGACTTTTCCCGTTCTTTATAACACGGAAATAACTCGATTCTTCTGCTATCCCGATAATTCGTTGTGTGCTTTACACCGTGAATGGTCGAACAATGAAAACAACACCCGAAAAATCAACTATGTTTATCTATGCTTTAAACTCAAGTAATCAAAGCTGAATTCTCTGTTCTTTACGTTTTATCGGTATACGTTTGACTTCTGTAACCATATGTTTGTCTGGCAAACAGTTGGTCCCAGTGACCACTACCAAAGTGATAGACAGTCATTGTGTCCCAGAGGGATCTCACACATCACACGCTGTGAGAATGAACTCACGACCCGTGAACAAGCTGCAACTTATGGTTCGGACACTTATCCACTAAACCACGCAGTCGTGGTCACCGGAGTTGCAAGAAAGTATGTGAATTACTTTTCTCAGCGGTTGCGCTTTCTTTGTCTCATATTGAGACTCAACTAGGTCGATACGTTTGTCCACCAATATGCTGGTGGGCATTGTGACCAGTTGTTCACAGCAATCTTTCTCAGCACATTCTGGGGCTATGGTGGATACTTGCTCGTTTGCAGTCAACCACAAGACATCAGATTTCAATTATAAGAAGAATGTGGCTCAATGACCAACAAGAATAATGTGTGTGGTTTAATTAAAAATTTTCACGACTCTGCCACGTAGGCAACGACACTCATTTTCATGCACAATAATCCTGCAGGCACCCAGCGCAGCGGCATTTCAGTGAGTGTTTGGATATCGGTCTCTTCTGATCCGATTTCCCGATTGACTCTTTTAGCAGGAATATAATATTAAGTCATAGTCGCTACCTACACCAATTACATTGGGACAAGCACTAGTACAGGTCTGCTCGAAACTCTCTAGATCTTGAAATTTGTGGTGGAGAGGATACCAGGTCTTCGGAGAGAATATTTTGATGCTGGAATAAGAGGTTCAGCCAAGAAGAAGATGTATTTCGAATTATGAAAAAATTGGAAGTGTGATGAAGGAAGAGGGTCTGATGGAAGAATGTGAAACTGTTTGATTGCTGTGTCTGAAGATTCTACTTCCCAGACTGGTTAAGTTGATCCCTTGAAAGTAACATCCGGTTGCTTCTGAAACTTCCGGTGATTTGTATCAGTTGTTCGTTGCTTTCTTTCAGAAAACACTTGCTTGAAGAGATTTCTGTTCTGTGATTATTTTGTTTCGTTCGTGTCCCGTAACTACAGGATGGGTTGTTTTTGTAAAATGACACCCGTTTATTTGATTTCTTAGCATTTTAACCTTTGCGACTAACTCTTCTGTCAGTCTTCTGTATAGTAAGGAAACGATGTTTTGTTTGTGTACTATATATCAGCGTGGGCTTTTGCATCTGTTCCAGTTTCCCCATCGCCCCTCTGTATATTCTACAGTGATACTGTCCTTTTTCATAGTAAGCTACGTCTCCAGTGATTGATGTCTTAACCTTATGCATTGTCAGTTGCATCTTCGGTTGACTCGTGCGTGGCTATGGAGGTATCAATAATATATGTCGATACAATATAAACTACGTATATACTCGTGTATTTCGACGGCTAGTAAAAAAGGATCACCAAATACTTCTTTGTCCGTGATAATGCGTTTAGAAAAAGCCGCATTGTTGGTTGTTATTTTTTATTCGAAGAGGAACGTTTCGTCTTTCGTTGTTTAAAATGTTCGTAACTTGCTTTGGTTCTTTATGGGACCTACTTTATTGTAGCCTAACGGGCGTTTCGAAACACACCGGAAAATATGTTTGAGCATATCTGGTTATCATCCAGAATCTTGGAGACCTTCCTGGTCCATACGTACAGCGCTTTTGGCCATCATAGGTTTCATGCCAACACACGGCGCAGGTGCTATTGGATCGCTGGATTTGCCTAAGGAGGAAAGAAGGGCTCTTGCTCGAAGGTAGATTTTCATCTGTTGTTTCGTGTTATTGATAAACGTTTTAGTGGTTGTGTCTTCCATTTTACATCACTTAATATCCAGAGTTTTTTGAACGGTCTTGGTTTATCTACACAGTGGATGTATCGCTGACATGTTGTCAATTTTCCTTTTCAGTCCACTCACGTGCTTTATATAACTTAGTGTATACACTAGCAAATCTTTTGTTGCGATTCTACACTAAATTCCACCATGGAAATGAACAAGATTTCGAGTAAGTGACTTTAGAACCACATGGAAGTGGCAAGTTACGACAAAATTATCTGCCTTCTTAAGACTGGTTGAATACTATCTTTTGACACTGGTAAATCCAAGTTTCAATCTTGTGGATAAATTGGTAATAACGCGGACGTACTATCAGTTATTGGGCTGCACTTTCTGTCCAGTTTTCGGGCGGTATTTTTTAAAATAGCCCAACAGAGACCTTTTTGTCATTGCGATTACGCTTACTGGCCAACGTCGTTAACAAATGCGAGTTCAAACCCACTAGTGTTTACAGCTCCACTCCACCTGGATAATCATCGGTCTTTATACAGATTTTTGTCGTTGTGATATACATGTACATTTACTTTTGAGTTGCGATGCAACAAAGGGTTCTCGTATCGTAACAGGTTTATAGAAGCATGGCGGTTTCCACGGGGAGAATCGAACGGAAAGAAAGTATGCCAAGAACGCTGAGGAATATGAATCAGTTTCCCCACCTCATAAACTATCTTCATGTTACTTGCAATAGCTTCTCAGTCTTTCTTTAATGCAGACGCTAGCCCTCCAGCAAATAGATGCGTTGAATCAACAGAGACACTCTTGACTGTGATCAGTGCTGTATCACTACCTAACTGCCGCGTCGCCTTTTTGGGAAGCCACAGGTTCCTCAACCATTGTTTCAATCGCTAGGCTGTGGATGGCAACCAAAACATACATCCGAACTTGCGAACTCAATGACGAGTTGTCTGTGAAGTGAGTGCACTTAATGACGCGGGGCAGTGAAAGCCGTCGAAAGGCTGTCTTGCTGATGACGCCTTACTTTCACTTACAGCTCGGTTGTTTGTTTGCAAGGTGTAGGCGCCTTGATGTTGTATGTTTGAATATAGACGTAGCTATTTTTAGTAGTTAGGTCCCCTTCTCTTTTTCTTTTTTTCTCCTATATAGGTTTTCTTCTTCTTCGTGGTTGTGTGGCAGTTAAGCATCAGTGTGAACCACTGATGTATTGCTGTCTATGATGATGATGACTTAATGACGAGAGACCCTGTATAGGAAGGAAATAGGGGATATAAGCCATCGAGATAACGCCCATCGTACGGTGTTTTCATCACTACAAAGTAGTTGTGCCCCGCAGCAATAATAGGAAAGGCGCATAAGCCGATAACGGTATTGATAGGTCAGGTTTCTCATCCATATCTACGCGTGATCCTCCCACCAACCCCTTATGAATAAAGTAGCCTCCTCTTTTCCACATCTTCTCCATTCTTTGCTTTCGATTCTCCTTCGTATTCATATACCAACTAGGTGTTGACTGTGACAGTCTACGATATTTTTGGGAAGCAACTCATAGATTCATTATAGCGATTAGCTTAAGTTAACAGCTCGTTAGAGTTCACAGTAAAATGTGAAAATCAAAATATTGCGAAACATGCCTCGTTTGAATCTTCGAAAATCTAGAGTGAATTATAGCTCGTATTCCATGTAAGGTGTGAAGATGTGTTATATATCAAAGGTTGTTGCATATTTGATCAGTGGAATCGGTCTTGTCTATGTCTTATTCTTGGTTATCGCAGCTGACTAGAGTTTCGACTCTATTCTTGAAATAATACGGACCATATGCTAGTTCGCAACCATTAAATATCTCGCGTGTAGCCGAGTGTTAACAAAACTTCTCAAGGACTGTCATTGAGTATCATGGATTGATTAAAAGATATACTTAGGCACCACTTGTTCCAAAGTATTAGGAAGAAGGGTACGACACCATCGTTGAGTCAGTTACTTGTTAAAGGTCGATGAACCGATAGCCATGACAACCTCTGTGTCACAACGGGGTTAACGCAGCGGAGTCACAACGGAGTTTAAAGACGGCTAGCGATTAGCACTTCCGAACCGTAAACAGAACGGATATGAGAAAACATATTGTGCGTTGTGTTGATGCTCATTATTAAGTAATTCCTTGGTTAAGCCACAACGAGTTAAAACCAGAGTTATCGGTTTCGCAACGTTTCGACCCTCTCGGAGAGCCTTTATCAAGCGATTTAAATCAGAAAATTTACAATGTACAAGCTTCAAATGAAACAGTATCATTGGCAACTCTGTTTGTGTGTGTCTCAACTGCGGTGTGTGGACTGGCTACCAATAGGATGTACGGGTTCACGGTTCACCTGAGGTCACCACGTGACGATCCTAGGTGCGAACAAGGATAGAGTTAGTATGTTGTGTGTGTGGTGTAGAAGATATGTGTGAGTCGAGTGTGTGGAACACCAATTACGCGTGTAGGCAGCCGCAACGCCCAAATTAGAGGGTTTGACTCGGTATGATAGGGCGCAGCGTCACTCTGACTTCGGTCCAGCTGTGACAGGCTCATATCCGTATATGATGCCGCAAACAGTCGTTGTGAAGTGCTCGTATGTCAGCGGAGTGTGCTTATATGTCTTTGCACGGTAGACTAGCTGGGATAGGGGTGGGTGACAGGAATGCCGCAAACCTCTCCTACGTGGTCACTGTTGTTCACCCAGTAAATCATGCCAAACAACTGACAATTCCAAGCCATCGGATCGATTCACCGCCTGTGGTGTATTAGCGATCAGCAAGGCTTCTTCTCAGTAAGCGTTCTTTGTGGTTACGGAAAACCTATGTCAAGTACGTCATATGGTAGATAGTCAATTTAGATGTCGTGGTCGCAAACGTTGCGAGAGACAACCGATAACTCTTTGGTTTTTTAAACCAGTATTGACGTTAAGTGGAGGCATAATCACAAGGGAATTAATAACGACTAGCGATTACTTCAGCAGTGGCTGAGGTAGGTCTTTGACCTGTTAGAAACGAGCCCAAGGAACTCGGTAAATCTTGCGAGCAGTTTCGGAAACTTTGATGAGGTCGGATCTTGCAGCCAAATGTAAATGGATTACAGGGTTGTATGCTTCCATCCGTTGACTGCTTAGCTACTTCGAAGGATGCCCTCGGATGCGGTAAGATAAACGACATGTGCGGTCTGCGTAGCTTTCCCGGAACAGAAATTGGTGTACACAGAATGAGATAGCATCGGTGGGCAACTGGTCTTTCTACCTGTGGTGACGTGAATACTCTGGAGGTAAAAGTATTCTGTAATTGGGGAACAAAATAGGTTTGTCGGATAGCAATATAGACTTGGTGCCGTCACCCATGGCGTCGCCGTTGAAGAGTAGCGAGAGATAAATAGTTTCTTTTGGCCTCGTGTGACTTCGCTCGACATATCCTTTGCCGTGAATTAACTACTCAGAACCGTCATTTATTCAATGGTGGCGTCTTCAACGCAGATTGTTAAGGCAGCCTTAATCGGGCATTGGCTATGTTTTTCTTTTTATTGGCAAATGGATTCCACTCTTGTTTAGAAAGGCAAAATGTACACCCTATTGTGTTCGCTTTCTGTGTACCTAACTAGCTTTATCTACTGTCGTGTCATCGATAGCACTAATTTCGGATAAGAAAACGTCTGTAGTCCTATGCACCTGAGTACCGTTCAATCAAAGGTTATCTCGAAGGTCTGCTATTTAATTAGGATAGTGTGATCGGACAGCCGAAAGTAGACAACCTACATCGGGAATCGAACTGAACTTTGCGCAGGTTCGCATCGACTGTCACCTTGAAATGCCAACCGGTTCTGGTCGGGCAATACTAGGATATAATGCTCCTGGAACAAATCCATATAGCTCGAATCCTTTATGATGTGATTAAAATGGAGTAACTCACCTTTTCCAGTTGAGCAGATAGGTCCTCGTACGTGCAGCTAGCCACCATCATCTGACATTAAGGAAGTACTCATGCCTTCTATAATCACGGGTGTCCGCTGCGATCTAGTCTCTTGTGACTCCTACACTTTCATACCACCTCAACCTACTCTATACAGTCATTCTGATACGTTCAAGGCTCTCGCGCACATTCTACGTTCTAGTAAGTTGTCCAGTCTTCTGATTATTTTTAATTAGCTTATTAAAGTTTTAACCGATTGAATTGGTTGCTGACTGTGTGAGACCTATTTATCAAACGTCGTATAGTCTATCATCATGCACAACAGCAAAAACAAGTTGGTTCACCCATTACTAGTGAGTAGTCATTCTGCCAACGCGACTTTCTTTTTGAAGATGCGTGCCTTGTGTTTGTTACTGAACGCGACTTACTACACGGTAGTATTCAGTTCATGTCGTCTTCTTTTCTTTTGCTGCTCAGATGTCGAGAGTTGTACGTTTATATCCGTAATTCGGCTTGTCATTTCATAGATTTCCCTAATTTCTACCTTCCGACCACTTGTTACACGATTGCACCTTAATCTTTAGGGAATAGAGACTGGACAGTCAAGCGGCATGTGGTCAGTGAATAACATAATGCCTAAGTGGAAGTGCTCTACTCTTGATGTTCGGGAGATTAAATCTCACTTTATCAGCGATCTTCATGGCAGTCGATGGAGAATGCGGAGATTTTGTACGGTTATTTTTGCGAGTACGTGGCGTGATATGTTCGAGATACACTACAGCGGTTAACAAGTATGCCTATTTATCTTGACCAACAGCGTCCTCTTATTGGACAAACAGGTGAAATATAAATTCCATGCAAGTTTCTTTCGGGTATAGTAGATGTATAAAAATTTGAAAAAAATATTCCATCCTATTCTGGGACCTATCAGGCAACCTGCGAACTCACTTTACTTTTACTGTATACTGATTACGCCGGCAGCACAATGCGATCACCTTACATGCAGGCTTGCGAGAATCTGTCATGTCGTTGTACTTCATTCCTTGCCTCTTCTATGCCCGCTCCACTGCGGTTCTGACAAAATGTGTGGCCACATGCACATACACACTCCGTCTCGTCATTGAACGTGTTAGCTTATTTCGCTTGTTTCTGCAAATTAAAGACTAATTGTTTGCATGCACATGAAATTATAAAATACGCATAGTTTGAAGGTTAACATCTTTTAACACTTGAAGACAAGTCAAATCTATCTCAAAGTTGCACTGATATCCCAACCTGGATTGTATTACAGCACTCTAACGCATTGTGATGCATGTCCTAAGGAACACAACTTACGGAGTTCGAGAGAAGCGATGTTTCGTTGTCCGGTGAGATGCATCCCCCAGCTGTTGGGGTATCACAAAACGAGTGGGACTATATATATCAACAGTGCATACATTTTTTGTTGCTCGTTATGTGTACGATGCAAAGAAAGAAAACGGTTAAAACAAAGTTCCTCAACTTAAACGCTCAGGAAAATAGTTCGCTAGGCTTTAGCATATTGGGTATAAATCATAGAAGATTGCTGAGTATCGGTTATTTGAGAGCGCCGATTTACAGAACCCTGAAGGGTACGCCATCACACTAACGTCTGGGGATTCCGCAGTTCACTGCGTATTACAAAACCCGACAGTCACTACCAGCAGAGATAGATATCTGGTGGATTGACAATGATGTATACTGCATTTCGACTGACCTGGTTGGTTGGTGCACGACTGAGACCATGTGAGAAAGGGCTCAGCAGCACATAGTCGACGCCAGTGTGGAGATGTTCTGCTAAGCTTTTTGGGGCATGTTCACTTCCAACGAGGAACACGAATTTGCCTGTCCGGAAAAGAAACTGTGCGTAATCTTATTCGCGTTTATGAGTGACGCCGAGTGTTTCAACAAGACGCTTGTTTAGTAGATGCTGCTAAGTTGACAATCCGTGGCTTACATAGAAGAACATCAATCCAATGACTTGCACACAATTCGGATCTAAATCCACTTGATAACCCTCGGGGTCTGTTGGCTTGACAAATGTGCGGAAATTGTGTTCATACTTAGAAGTTGAAGGTGACGAGTGTCATCCAGGAAGCTTGAATTCGGTTTCTACAATCGCCTGTGCATTCTCATAAGCTATGTGCACGAACCGTGCCTAAAGTTTCTCAAGAAGAACGCAGGAAAAAATTGGAAGTGTGATGAAGGAAGAGGGTCTGATGGAAGAATGTGAAACTGTTTGATTGCTGTGTCTGAAGATTCTACTTCCCAGACTGGTTAAATTGATCCCTTGAAAGTAACATCCGGTTGCTTCTGAAACTTCCGGTGATTTGTATCAGTTGTTCGTTGCTTTCTTTCAGAAAACACTTGCTTGAAGAGATTTCTGTTCTGTGATTATTTTGTTTCGTTCGTGTCCCGTAACTACAGGATGGGTTGTTTTTGTAAAATCACACCCGTTTATTTGATTTCTTAGCATTTTAACCTTTGCGACTAACTCTTCTGTCAGTCTTCTGTATAGTAAGGAAACGATGTTTTGTTTGTGTACTATATATCAGCGTGGGCTTTTGCATCTGTTCCAGTTTCCCCATCGCCCCCTCTGTATATTCTACAGTGATACTGTCCTTTTTCATAGTAAGCTACGTCTCCAGTGATTGATGTCTTAACCTTATGCATTGTCAGTTGCATCTTCGGTTGACTCGTGCGTGGCTATGGAGGTATCAATAATATATGTCGATACAATATAAACTACGTATATACTCGTGTATTTCGACGGCTAGTAAAAAAGGATCACCAAATACTTCTTTGTCCGTGATAATGCGTTTAGAAAAAGCCGCATTGTTGGTTGTTATTTTTTATTCGAAGAGGAACGTTTCGTCTTTCATTGTTTAAAATGTTCGTAACTTGCTTTGGTTCTTTATGGGACCTACTTTATTGTAGCCTAACGGGCGTTTCGAAACACACCGGAAAATATGTTTGAGCATATCTGGTTATCATCCAGAATCTTGGAGACCTTCCTGGTCCATACGTACAGCGCTTTTGGCCATCATAGGTTTCATGCCAACACACGGCGCAGGTGCTATTGGATCGCTGGATTTGCCTAAGGAGGAAAGAAGGGCTCTTGCTCGAAGGTAGATTTTCATCTGTTGTTTCGTGTTATTGATAAACGTTTTAGTGGCTGTGTCTTCCATTTTACATCACTTAATATCCAGAGTTTTTTGAACGGTCTTGGTTTATCTACACAGTGGATGTATCGCTGACATGTTGTCAATTTTCCTTTTCAGTCCACTCACGTGCTTTATATAACTTAGTGTATACACTAGCAAATCTTTTGTTGCGATTCTACACTAAATTCCACCATGGAAATGAACAAGATTTCGAGTAAGTGACTTTAGAACCACATGGAAGTGGCAAGTTACGACAAAATTATCTGCCTTCTTAAGACTGGTTGAATACTATCTTCTGAACACTGGAGTAATCCAAGTTTCAAATCTGTGGCAATAATTGGTAATAACGCGGACGTACTATCAGTTATTGGGCTGCACTTTCTGTCCAGTTTTCGGGCGGTATTTTTTAAAATAGCCCAACAGAGACCTTTTTGTCATTGCGATTACGTCACTGACTAGCACTCGTTACAATGCGAGTTCAAACCCCAGCTAGTGTTTCACGCCTCCCTCCCAACTGGAATAATCAGTCGGTCATTTGACAGATTTTGTCGTTGTGATATACATGTACATTTACTTTTGAGGCGTTGCGATGCAACATATGGAGTAATTGTATATTTCGTAAAACACGGTGTATAGAAGAATAAGCGGTTTCACGGGAGGAATCGAACGGAAAGAAAAGTATGCAAGAACGCTGCGGATATGATCAGTTTTCCTCCACCCTCATAACTACCATATCAATTAGCTTCTCGGATCGTCTCTTTTGCAGACCCTTAAGCCCTCCAGCAAATAGATGCGTTGAATCAACAGAGGCACTCTTGACTGTGATCAGTGCTGTATCACTACCTAACTGCCGCGTCGCCTTTTTGGGAAGCCACAGGTTCCTCAACCATTGTTTCAATCGCTAGGCTGTGGATGGCAACCAAAACATACATCCGAACTTGCGAACTCAATGACGAGTTGTCTGTGAAGTGAGTGCACTTAATGACGCGGGGCAGTGAAAGCCGTGAAAGCTGTCTTGCTGATGACGCCTTACTTTCACTTACAGCTCGGTTGTTTGTTTGCAAGGTGTAGGCGCCTTGATGTTGTTTCAATATACACATCTAATTCAAATAAACAGGCCGCTCTCGCACGAACGTTAGACTCGTTGAATGTCGATGTCTGTTGTATTTCAGAGACTAGAATCCAGGACAGTAGTCAACGTATGGAACTAACAGCACCCGCATTGTCTACCCGATACTGGTTATACACTTCGGGTGACTCCACGGCCGCCGCTACCGGTCAGGCTGGAGTAGGTATAGTCCTCAGCACGACGGCCGCAGCCGCATTAGTAGATTGGATTCCTGTTAACAGTAGACTGTGCCGTCCGCTTGGCAGGTTCTGTTAAAACCAGCTCTAGACGCAAAGACTTTCAGAAATTATTCATTGTCTGCTTATGCTCCTACTGACTGTAGTGACGTCGGCGTCAAGGACGCCTTTTATTCGGATCTGGCCGCTCTCCTTCGGTCGACACGTGACTGATATAGTCGTTCTGGCCGGAGATATGAACGCCCAGGTCGGCCGCTCTTGGTGAGGCCGAGTCTTGTTTAGGTGACAGTTTGGGATAGCATCACATCGCCCGATAATGGTGGGTGCTGTCACAGGGTTGCGCAGAGCATAAGCTATTTTTAGTCAACACTAGTTTTAGGCATCGTGCACGTCATTGCTATACTTGGCGCCCGCCTTCTCCGAATCAGGCCTGGTCTCAGATAGACCACATAGCCGTTAGTTATAGGTGGCGGGGTTTCATTCAAGGACTGTCGTTCTTATTGGAGCACATACTTGGATTCAGATCATGCGTTGGTACGTTGTCGTTTTGTTCTTACTTTTGCTGGGCAACGACCCCACCGACAGCAACGATTAGCTGTTGAGAAACTGGCTTTACCATCGGTAAAGCATAAGTACCAAACCAGCTTAGAAAGCTGCCTTAGAAGTTCTCACTCTGAGATCCTGATAGCTGCTGGGCCCAAACCTCAGCCAATATGAAGCAGGTACTGTAGCATGCATCATATGGGTTCTGCTGGCCCAGATGATCTCGTGCCGGCACTTTTCAAAGAAGGTGGAGAGGCGTTAGTAGAGGCATTGACTCAGTTGTTTCAACTTGTGTGGACGACGGAGACCATCCCTCCGTGCTGGGGTCACTCGATAATAGTTCCCATATTTAAGAAAGGAGCCCGGGGCTCTTGCGAAAACCATAGAGGGATTAGTTTGACCCCAGTCATTTCAAGGGTTCTAGCATCAATTATACTTCGTCGACTCACTGCAGTTCGGGAAGTAAACATTAGGGAAGAACAGGCAGGGTTTCGCCCTGGGCGGGGTTGTATAGATCACATTTTTACCCTTCGTCAAATTCTGGAGCAGCGTCATGTGTACCGCCGGCCAACAATCGCCGTATTTCTGGACTATAAAGGTGCGTTTGATTCGGTGGATCGATCTACACTTTTAGAGTCGCTTAAACGTAGGGGTGTACCGACCAAGTATGTGAACATACTGTCGGCGCTTTATTCCCATACTTCAGCTCAGGTTCAGGTTTACAGTGAACTGTGACAGTTTCAACACCGAGGGCAACGTACGTCAAGGCTATCCCCTTCTACCATCTTTGTTTAATTTTGTCATAGACGAATAATGGTGACTGTCTTTGGCACTCAAGATGCTGACATTGACCTCTCACCTATTGAAAGGGTGACTGATCTTGGTTATTGCTGTCTGATACTTTCCGAGCGTCTTGCTAATACATTTCGGAATGCGCTTTGCAGCCTCAAAATGCAAAGTGCTTCTGCAAGATTGCTGTGTTACGTAGATTTAATGTTAGATAATGAAGTCATGGAGATTGTTGACCGGTTTGTATATTGGGAATACGTTGGCGGCGGTGGCGGTATAGGAATGAGATGTAAGCGCGTATCTCCAGAACTAAGACGGCATTGGTCAATCTAGGGCACCTCTAGCGACAAAGAGGTATTCGCTCTGAAGCTTAAGGGTCGCGTATATCAGACAACAGTGAGGGCTGTATTACTTTACGACAGCGAAACGTGGCCACTCAGAGTAGAGGACGTGAACCGTCTTCAGGTATTTGACCACCGATGTCTGCGTTCGATCGCTCGTATCAGGTGGCATCAATGAGTAAGCAACAAGGGGTTTAGAAAGCGGGTATTTGGTGGTGATTTTTGAACGAATCCTCTTCGTTCAATCCTTACATTCTGCACAGACTTAGATGGTTAGGTCATGTACTAAGGATGTCAGCTAGTCGTTCTGCCACACCGAGCACTCTTTGCTGACGCTGCGGCCGACTGGCGCAAGGTGCGAGGTGGACAGATGATGACCTGGCGTAGACAAATGAAATCGTTCACGAAGGGGTTGGTCACTGTAGGTCGGGTTCGTCTCCCGGGCTGGGGCCCTCGCGACTCACAGAGTCGGTGGCTTGAGACGTTAGGTGAGATGGCGGCTAATCGAGCTCAGTGGCGTGAATGTTGTCGTTGTTTGGCCGAGTTGTCTGTGAAGTGAGTGCACTTAATGATGCGGGGCAGTGAAAGCCGTAAGGAAGCTGTCTTGCTGATGACGCCTTACTTTCACTACAGCTCGGTTGTTTGTTTGCAAGGTGTAGGCGCCTTGATGTTGTATGTTTGAATATAGACGTAGCTATTTTTAGTAGTTAGGTCCCTACTCTCTTCCATCTTTTTTCTTCTGTCTTCCCTGTACATGGTTTGCTTTCTTCTTCTTCGTGGTTATGTGGCTGGTAAGCATCAATGTGAACCACTGATGTATCGCTGTCTGTGATGATGTTGATGACGACGATGCTCTGAGTTGAACACAACCCTCAAGCATGAGTATTCTTACTGTTTACATACCCACACTACTGAGCACTCTCTAATCCTGGAACGTGACGTGTCCGGCGGTCTACGACACGATTACTTACGTACCTACCAGTATGATCTGTCTGCTTTTGACTTCGAAAAATCTTTTCTGATCATTTGGTGGTAAGGGACATAAGTTAGTTGCACGATTACGTTTGGGATCGTACTGTGCTCATAAATACAGATTAAATTTGATCACTCGAGCACGGTCACGTGACTTTGCATAGGTGTGTTCGTAAGCAAACATGCGAGCCTAGGCATCTAGGTGATTAACCGATAAACAGATGTTATCAATTTGTCTTGTAAATTATTTTTGCAGTCCTATAAGCTAGTCCAGATTAGCAGGTATCTTGCTTGTAGATATGTAAACAGAATTAAGTTATCTTACTTTGAAAGTCAGGCTGCTGGATAACACCGTTGGCGTCCGATCACTACGTATCGTGATCGTGCTCATCCCACGAGCTGTGATATATTAAGTCCTAGACTTCAACACGGGAGATAACATGAGACGATTTTACTCTATTACTATTTATAGGCTATATAGGTGCTCATTTCATTTGTCGGCTATGCCCACGAAGCGCTCCGTTAAAGCTCACAATGGCGACCTATGCATTCTATCGTTATTCTCGTTCGTCGTTCCAAATTGTATTTGCAGAAATCACACTCACTACCTGGCTCTACTAAAATGTTGTCATCTGTAAATTAATAATCTTTCTTATAAATGCTGCTGTTCTCTCCACGATCTGTTTCCACTGATGTCTTTAATCTATGGAATTTCTCCGAAGCGTGTTCTTCGTGGACTTGTCTTGTTTAAATTGTATCTAAGTTATATAGTTCTTGCAGATCCGATCGATCATAACTGTGCTTCTGGCTTATCTCCAGCCACATTTCCCCTGTTGTAGCTCACATTTCGTACGTTTATGCGATACAGTGCTCTCTCAAATCTTCTGCGTCCGTTAAACAAGATGGCGCTCGACTCATTAAAGGAGGCAATGGAGGCAGCTCACAAATATCAATGATTAGGAGTTTTCTTTACGATTCGCTGTGCACAAGAAAGGATGACTTTGTCATCTCTGACAGTTAGAAAATCTGGTAAATTGAATAACCATTCCGTGTTTGAATCAGCAGAGCCAGTTCGTGGGCAACTGCCCCTTCTTGAGTGGTCGGGGAGGTGGTATTGGGCTTTTGATATGGCATACTAATTTTATGCCAGATGTCTGGATTGGTGTAATATCGGTTGTCGGCAGTCTTACGTTAGTCCAGCTGACATAGGAGTTGTGTCGCTATCAGACGCTTTGTTCGTTTCGATTGCATCTATAAACAATCGCGTATAAGTTTAAGCATATTCAGGTTCCTACGTATCGTGTCATATAGCTGGTTAACTAGTGCAAAAGATGACAGTTTTCAGTTTCAAAGTGTTAGAAGTCTTCTTTCCTCGTTCTACCATACCTGCAACCGCATAGTATCGCGCTCATTTCCGTGCTGAACATTCTTGGGATTACACCTTGTGGTTATAGTTACATTGAGCGAAGACATAAAATGTTAACCGAACCAGAACGCACCAAATTCATTGTCGTCATACTCATGTGATACATATTCATAAAACGTGACCTGTCAATTCGGCATCTGAACGTACGTTCCACTGGGCGCATGAAGCAATACCGAGTGTGACCCGCTGAGACATTGACCTGAGTTAGGTCGTCAAAACGATTTATTACAGCTACATACCCGCCACATTCGTTTGTGTATAATACTCAGATAGCCAGAACGTCTGTTCACTAGACATAGTAAATGCCCTGTTGCCTTTAGTTTGTGACCCCACGACTCGAACTTCTCAGCCAAGTTGACATCACAGAGTTAACTAGACCCATGCAACGTATCAATTACTAATAATTATTCAAGGGTTCGGTTGATATAACTTAAACACCACTCGTGTTTTATATGGCAGCTTTCTCGTCGAAAGCGGTTGAACGCGAACTTTGCGACCAAGTTTGAGTGGCGTTCACATGACATCAACCGACTTTCCGATCACCTATTAGTAGGTGTTATTTTTGTTCATTTGAGTTTTCTTCAGAAACTGTGTACTGGAAGTCACGTGTTCTTTTACTGTCGATTGTTTTTTTTAGAATATAAAAAGTTCGTTGTCCGAGAGGTCATTATTCAGGTCCTGTTACTCTTCCTCTTCGTTCTGAATTATAGATATTTTGGCGTGTTTGTACAGCAGCGAAACATTTCTATGAATCACATATGTGTCTCCTTAAAAGATGGTTTTGAAGGTTATATTGCGTCACATGTTGGTCAGGTACTGTCCAGTTGTCCATATCTAGTCTGAAGCAGTTTTAGACTACTGTTGTAAACGCCCGGATTAGTACGCTGGGTCGAATAGATAGCGCTTAGCAGAACTTAAATTTTCTACCTTGAGCTAAACACAACATATGCCTTTGTCCAGAAAATTGTTGTGACTGACCTTGTGCTAGTTGCCCCTAAGTCAAATCGAAAGATGAGTTGAATTATAATATATATATATATATATATATATATATATATATATATATAGTTAGTGGTGACCTATAAGTAATCTCGAATTCGAACATGGAAGGATAGTTACTAAAAATAACAGCTATCAATAGGCGTGGCGGATTAAGTGTCTAGCAGGTAAAGTTAAGTAGGTTACCTTCAAACTGTTCTGGGTATTTCTGTTCATTCTGACTGTACACACTTTTTCTCTGTGAAAGAGGCGTTTTCGATTGGAACAAACGGGGTTTTCTGACACCTGTTAAAACTGGAATCTACTACCATAATCTTTTTAACGAAAAATGACCCCTCGCATTTTGGTAACTCACCTGATCGTGGTTTTAAACACGGCTTGTTGCTCTCTCGTGTCGCCGCTTATCAACATCAGACAAGTACATTTTGTCATTCAGTGCACTTTTGCGCCTGATCACATCTCGTCGCCTATGCATTCGTACTTTCTGATCTTTGTAATAAGAGCATCGGATCACTGACCGGTGTAACGTGGCTCTATATCAACTACTTGCTTTTTCAGCAATCGATTAAGCTGAATTGGAGTCACCTGTTTCATTGGGTGTCCACAAGAGCCCTTCATGTCCAGTAACAACGAGAACTAGCATTTTTCAAGTCACCAAATCAAGTCGCCAGATTGCCAATCTTTGGATGATGGATATTGCGTTATTTTAAAACCAGAGACGAAAAAACGTAAAGTAAGAAGCAGCAGAGGATACTAATTACTGTAGGAAGGTAAAAGATAATCCATGTTCATAATGGTTAGTTAAGAAGTGTTCACAACAGCTTCAGCGCCGTCTGAACTTAGTGCTTCTGCTTGGTTTATCTGAGCCACGATCAGAAGAATTCGTAAGATTGAAATGGTTGCTTAACGTCCATGTCGCGATGCATTGCTAACGATAAAGCGCAGCCAACGGTGACGTTCGCAGGTTATGTGATGTTGCGCCCGGCCTTTACGGCTGTGGTTCAGAATAGTCCGGACCGCTTACACCAAACGGACATCCACCCTTGCCCTGGTTACCTCGATCACCACGTCTTAATCCTATGGAATGTGTTTTTGATCGGTTAGACCTAACTGTAATTGTAAAATTACAAGCACACCCTAGCTAGAGCATGCACTTATCGATCAGTTCAGTGAGCATCAACGGAATAATTAACAACCGTTAAACAGCCAGTGCTAGAGTTTGCACTTTTCAGAATATGTTTTAATTAAGGCGAATTGATGTTTCTTGACTTCGACATGTTCGTTACTGAGAACTTTTGTTTCCAATCGGGCAATATCTATATATCCAACTGTTGGATGGGACAAAGAACACTCTAATTAGGCTGATTTCAACTCCGTAGAACTTATTTTGCTGAAAATACAAACTAAATTATATGTACTACTTTTGTCCCTCTATCAGCTAGTATAATTTGATCGTTACTGCTGTATTGCATTCAGTTCTGTAGATACATTGCGACGTTAACACCACCTAACCAACTGATCACGTGACGGTTTCCTTCGCAGTCCTTTTCTTCACATTTCTACCTTGTTTTTAACGTGGCTTGTTGTAAATTTGGTCTTATGAAGAGCACTCAGTCGCCTTCTTAAACCTAAAGCTGTCTGTGAGCGTCTTTCTTTAGTTTAAGGTTTGTTGTCGGGGCAAATGCTCATTTACAGTTTTGTTTGCGCATCTGCTTAGCCGAACATGAAGAGCTCATGCTGTTTGTTTACCTTCGCTTCTCTTTTCGTTTACACCATCAATTTTTGTCACGCATTCCTAGGGTGATGGCAGTGGAGATGGAAACAAAGAAGAAGCCTCATTCCTCTAGCTCAGCGAGCGTGCCAGAACCAGATAAAATGATCGCTTCCTCTGCACCCGCTACTCCCAGTAAGCCAGCAACTGCAACCACCGTTTTACCACCTCCGAGAGAAGCGGAAGTAACATCCTCGGTTTGCTCCACATTTAACGTCGACTACCATATCAATTCCACACAAAATGACCTTCCCGGCCTGTCATCTGATCGTTCTCAATCGTGGAGTACCTCAGTACCGAACTATTTTGATACTCCTCCCCAAATTGCTTACTGGTTGTGCTATCCGGTTTATCACCCTCTTCCACTGCCGCCGACTGTCCACGGAACTCCGGCTGATGTGCGCTCGAATCTGACTTCGGCAACTTCGTTAACTACCACGGTTACTGCAGCTGATGGCGAACGCGTACCTCTCAGCTTCACCGACTGGATCAAACAAATGCGAGAGGTGCGTTGTTTAACGTAAGGTTTCTTGTATTTACTGATGAATGCTTATGGATCTCGACTGTTGGAACTCGGGCACCTCTTGCAATTGAATGCAGGATGAATTTGTCTGCTGGTTCACATCGAAAGAATGCACTGCACTCCAATTCTGTCGTTCGAGCTAATTAATAACGAAACCGTGATACCTCTCTTCAAGTGCAGTGGAACTGTGATCTCAACAGGTATTGGATTGACAGGAAGTTAATAAAGTTGGCAGACAAGTGATATAATCTTACCAGTTAGTGGAGGTGTAAATGTTTAGTTCTATCCTAGTTTAACATCGTAGGCAACAGCTAAAGAAAGAGAAGGAAAAATATGATACCGTCTAACGCCCTATCAGTCGTACTCATAGACGACATTTCGTCAGTCATGCTACTACCAATCGTTGTAACAAAATCGCACAATCTATGATGGTTGGGTCATGTACTCCTCATGCTGCCAAAGCGCCTGCGTGTGTTGTTCAATGTGAATGTTGATGGTTGGGAGAAGTCGCAAGGTGGCCAGATGATGAAGTGGTCACGGGATAGAGTAGCTTGACCGCTTTGCCGATCAAAATTGGTTAAGAAGCGTGTGGTTATGCATGTCACTGGCCGAAAGCGCTCTCTGACAGGGCATTGTTGTAGTCAAGAGAGAACCTGCCTACGTGACTTTGTTAAATGTCTATTGGTTTGTTTTCCCATCTATTGTTTATTTATTCCTTTTTTATTCGTTAACTTGTCATCTTGTGTACTACTGTCGAAGTGGATGGTAGCCTGAGTCATAATAACCGCGATACGATTCAAGCTGAATGTAAATGTATGCAGTTGATAATGCACCAGTAGAAAAGTATTCAGAACTTTCAGGAATTTTAAAAACGACAGACTAGTTCAGGTGGAATGATCCTGGCGTTCGAGCTAGTGAATGAAGGTCGCTAGGAGAATGTAAGCATATACTGCACACAAAAAGTTACACGACTGAATGCGATGATACCGAATTCATATCGAGCCTTAGGTGACACAAGTGAAAGCGTACGTGCACAACAAATGGGTGGAGTTGCAGCCGAGTGTTTTTTTAGAAGCCACACTGTTGTGTATTGTTTGGGCCGTGATCTCTTAGATTTCATCCCTTCACTCTTTTAGAAGCCGTGATCGATTCATTTAAGGCGGGAGGTGGACAAATCACGGGTCAGCGTTGAAAGATGAAGCCAATTACCATAGTGTTAGCCGTTGTCGGCCGGATTCGTCTCCCTTACCGGGGCCCTTGTTACTCAAAATCAATAGCTGGAGGTTCGTGGCGAATCATGCTCAGTAACGTGGGTGTTTCGGTTGTTTAGCTGGATTGTCTGTGAAACAATTCTCGAGGACATTGTCTTGCTGATGATGCCTTTCTTTCACTTAAAGCTTAGTTGTTTGTTTGCAAGGTTTAGACTTCTTGATATTGAATGTTTTGATAGAATTAGCACAGCGATTACCCATCAGTGTTCACATTTGATGCCACCAGCTACCATAACCACGAAGAAGAAGAAAAGCAAACCATGTACAGAGGAGAGACGGAAGAAAAAAAAGATGGGAAAGGAGAGGGACTGAATCTACTAAGAAATAGCTACGTCTACATATTCAACATACAACATCAAGGCGCCTACACCTTGCAAACAAACAACCGAGCTGTAAGTGAAAGTAAGGCGTCATCAGCAAGACAGCTTCCTTACGGCTTTCACTGCCCCGCATCATTAAGTGCACTCACTTCACAGACAACTCGGCCAAACAACAACAACATTCACGCCACTGAGCTCGATTAGCCGCCATCTCACCTAACGTCTCAAGCCACCGACTCTGTGAGTCGCGACCCCCCCGCGAGGGTCCCAGCCAGAGAGACGAACCCGACATGAAGTGGCCAACCTCTCCTGAACGATTTCATTTGTCTACGCCAGGATCATCATCTGTCCACCTCATACCTTCACGCCAGTCGACTGCAGCGTCAGCAAAGAGTGCTCGAAGTGGCAGATCACTAGCAGACATCCTTAGCATATGACCTAATCATCTAAGCCTGTGTAGATGTAAGGATTGAACAAGAGG
>LOND01003411.1:34807-54718 GCA_014220965.1 Paragonimus kellicotti | reverse complement strand
TGTTTGTTCTAGTCTCCTGAAAGAAGAAAACTTATCAGTCGCGTAAAAGTCACAAACCGCATTGAAAACATTACTCCAATTTACGGGCTGTGGCGATTAATATGGAAGTTGTGTCAGTAAAAGTATGGTATTCTGTTTATACTAAAGACGAGCCATCACCTCAAAGCAGTTGGATGGCGGTTAACCATCTCGTCATAAACTTCTCAGGGCCAGAATCGAGCTTCTATCCTGAGGGGAGTAAAAATTACTTAATAATCTGTTTTATGAAGAAAACTCTCGCCTAATATGCAGTGCTTGGTTGGACCATCCGGAAAGTCTGTCTGAGTACAAAACTGTTATGAAATGTGGGCAATACTCCACCGGTACAAAACAGTTACCCATACTGTCCCCATCATTCTTATTATGGCTGTTCTTGGGGCACAGTTTGCTGCATTACACAACAGATGTAAACTACATGGCGCCTCACATTTGTTGTGTTCAGAAAGTTGTATGTTGTGCCAATTTGTCTGTAAATCACGTAAATTTCAAATGTATTGAAAATTCCCATGAGAAAGTAGAACATATTATAAACGTCTTGTCAAATTAGTGATTAACCGAATTTGAGCAAAATGTTACGCATTCCAAACAGAAGTTAAAATTGAACATAATATTTCCATTTGAAAAGGGTGACTGAAAAGTCCAAGGAAGTATGAAGGCTGTGCTCAGTCGTGAATGATCTCCGGTTTACGTCATCTGGAATTATGAACTATTTTTCAATAACAGTAGAAATGTTTATTTATTTATTCAATAAGTGACTGGTTAATCTACCTCGTAAGAGCAATCATAGCCATCTGTTTAATTTCAAGTTGAACATCACCCACAATTGATCGCAGCTGTCGCATTCCCATAGACTTTCCAGTCGGCCCCTTTCGAAAAGAAGCACTAGACTCGAGTTTCGCTCTCATTAGAGCTCGTCAGTAGTGCATATCCTTGCCACTGCCGGGACTAGAACTCCGGCCTTGCTTTTCATGAGGCAACCGTGTTTACCACTGCGCCATTGACCTCACATTAGGCACGACCGAATTATCATATGTGAACGCAGTGGCAAGGATATGCACTACTGACGAGCTCTAATGAGAGCGAAACTCGAGTCTAGTGCTTCTTTTCGAAAGGGGCCGACTGGAAGTCTATGGGAATGCGACAGCTGCGATCAATTGTGGGTGATGTTCAACTTGAAATTAATCAAATCCTCGACTACTCACCAGTAATCTGTTTAATGACATTTAATACTGTACCGTTTTGTTCCGTGATCCATTTTGCCCTCTTATGCAAATCAATCAATCTTCTGTACGATTTGAGCTTAAGCACTTGTTTGTGACGTTAATATCCGCTAGAAACAAACTCTCACGTTATTCAAGTCACCTGTTCAATCGCGGTAATTCAGAATCGGTGTAGACGGTTCAGGTCCTCAAAAATTGTTCAAAGTTCCTGTGCTGGTTAATTCTATTTGCAAGCGTAAACAATCAAGGTCAATATAGAGATGACCTTAAATGAAACATGTACGATGTAATAAAGTACACCAAACTGAATAACTTGTCAACCAATCTTTACATCTACCAGATTATGTGATTTAAACAAATACACTGTATACAACGTCCACAATCGATGCGTTTATAATGCTTACGTTTCGATCGAAACATTATCATTCATCTTGTGTGAATCAGATGTAAACGAATGTGAAGAAGGCACAAAATGCAAACCATGGGAGCGTTGCGTGAACAATTGGGGCTATTTTGTATGTGAACCTAAAATCAATTGTGATTACGGGACCAGAATCAACGCGAATGGGACCGAATGTGAAGGTGAGTAGTCGGTCCGAGAAATAATGATGTCCATTGTGTCTGTGCTCGTCTGTGAATTTGGGCGTGTGTGTGTATGTATGTTACCCCACAATGAACACACTCTCCCCTGTGTCTGTCGGGTGGGTTTATCACCATTTCTTGTATTGCAGATATTGATGAATGCGCAGAAAAATTGTTCAACTGTGGTCGTGAAGAAATGTGTGTGAACACAAACGGATCTTACACCTGTGTGCCCTCTCCTTGTGGACCAACCCAAATGTAAGTCATCCGTTTCTTGGTGAGCCTGTGGACAACATAACCAGCAACATAACCTGTGCAGAAGTTTATATGAAGAAAACCACCAGGTCCTCAGAAATGATTGATTTAAGATGCTGTATGGACAGATCGCGATCTGACTAGGTTTTGTAGATGTTAACCACCTACTTGCCAGGCTTAGTCTTTTCATAATTAAATAGATCCTTATCAATCATCTTTACTCAGGTGTTCGAGCTTTCATACTTACTTATTCATCTCACACTGTCTTTTATCGATAATTGACTGAGACTGTGAAAGTGACACTATCAAACACCGTTTACTTCACCACAACCCTGTGCACGCTCTCACTATTCAACGTTCGAGGTTCACACAACATTTCATGACTCGATTCGGATCCATTGTTGTCATAATCGGACGAATATATTCGTAACGCAAGGTCATATGCAAGAAGTACCTTGCCTCATAGAATTACTCAGGACATGGTTCAAAGAGGGTCTCACATTGTTTAAAGCATGTCTACAGATGGGTTTAATGACTAACCTCGCGTTCCTTCCCAGATAAATGAATCAAACAACCTTCTTAATAACGTTAGGTTTTAGTCAGTGAGTGCAGAAAAAGAACTGTTGTTCACAACAGTAAAAATGTACGTTTTATAACAAAGTGTGCCTAAGTCTATGTCGGCTTATTGTATCGCTAGTATTCGACTAACAGTTCTTTGTCTGCATTCACTGACTATATCCAACGTAATTAGGAAGGTTGCTTGATTCATTTATCTGGGGATGGCCGCTGTGTTAGTCAATAAACTCATCTGTATACGTATCGGGAAGGTGCAGTCTGGGTTTATTGAATTTCGTTGGTAGGACATCTTGTGATTGGTCTATGGACTAAATTCCGACGTGTATAGTTGTGTCAGTACGCCCCAGCGCAAAGACAGTCGCACAGAGCACTTTATGATCAGTCGGGATTTTCTCGTTTCCACCGAAATGACAAAGCCGTTGCCTCTAAATTCCAAAAGAAGACGTCATGTCCACTTTAACCGTCTGTCTAAACTCAATTACATTGCTTCCAGTCGACTGACAATAGGTGGTTTTACCCGGGTTACTAATGAAAACAAAGATTTGAAATCCTTGGGTCGGTTCAAAGGTACTTCCAAATATACGACAAGGAATTTGCGTGACAGATTTGTAAATCTCCCTCAATTGATAAATGTTTTCTACCAGTTTGCTGATCGTTTCGTGTGCAACGCCAACTTTTTGGTTTACTTAACACCTGTGGATACAAAAATCAGGCTGTGAAAATTTTATCACTCCGCCGAATGCAGACCAAGCGTCGTTTGCGGTCACAACGGTCCCACATGGTTTGACAGACCGGTTAATTTTAAAGGGATCTATAAATGAAAGTATTAAGGTCTCGATTGGATTCGAATCAGTGAGAGCTGTTTGAATTCAAACTGTGTGATTGAGCAGCCATCACAGTGACGTACTCCTCTGCTACCTAGATTTAAACGAGCAACAACTGTTTGCATTACTCTTGCGCGAATTCCATTGAATGAGTCAATAAATATAGGTCATCGTTTTGACGGATTATCGGATAGCTTTCACCATGAGTCATGAGCTGCGTGAATAAAATTTGAGTACTGGCTAACTAGATAAAAGCTTTTCAAAGGCTACAAAGTATTCTCCAAATAGGAGTGTAGGGCTTTTCTGTATTACAGATGTGTATAAGAGGTCTGCCACTATGCTGAAGAACGTTGAAGGATGTAATGTGAGAGTTCATTGAAATTCGGTGATATAAAAGACATTTATTCATTTATAATTACAGATAAGGTAAACTAACCATGGTGGTCTTCTGTGAAAATCTGTTTACAAAATGAGACATACCAATTACCTAGCGGCGCGTGTATGACTTAGCTGGTATAGTATTTGTGTCTTATAGATACACTTTGTTTACGCCACTGCTGAGAATACAACTAAATCCTTCAAACCTGTTTGCCAGTGGATCCGTTTTATCGAGTATAGTGTTTGCATGTTATACTGCAAACATCTTTGATGGCATCATGCAGTTTACTGCGAAGTATAGAAATGTCGTCCTGGAACTGTAAAATACTGCTTGTGACCGGTACACGAATTAGTTTGTAAAGGGTGTAACGGCGAAACCTTAAGCAGATAAACGTATCAGTTTGTTCGTTTCACAAAACAGACTTAAGATAGAGGTTGGTTTACTGATTAGGGCTACTCAGTAGAAGAAATATTCAGAAAAACTCACACCAGCCATACGACTTAATCACCTTGCAGATAGATAAAACATCAACAAGTAATGCTCGTGACTATACAAAATAGGTAACCGAAACTTACACTGACTAGAGTTAAGAAGGTTTGCTGATACGGGTTTTATCCAAAAATCTAACTCCTATATTCTACAGCGACAGACTGCCTGATGGCACTACTCGATACACTTGTAGTAAACACGTCCTGAAGGTCATGAGACGAGTCAGGGAGAAGCCTACTGATATTATTATTCCGGTCATTCAGGTAATTAAAAGTCATATAGTCAACCAGTAAGATGCTATTGTCTGCTTAAGATGATGTGCTATGTCAGCGGGTAGAGTACAGTAATGAGAAGTTTGCTAAAATTTCGAAGTCTAAATCCGGAGGAAATTAAGACCAGGATGGCACCACATTAGCTCATAACTAATAACTTACCACGTTAAAAATTGCATAGTGGTTACGTTAAGCTACGGCCCAAAGTATAAAGACATATTTCTGATTGTATATCAGTGGTATACTGGGACCAAGAAAGACAACCAGAAATTACAAATATACGACTTTCAACGGATCGAGAAGTTCATACGTAGTTCGATCCGGCAGATACTGGGTTGCAGTGCGTATAAATATAACACTCTTTCGTGCGTACGTAGAGTCAACTAATGTTTGAAAGTTTTATCTATTATGTATTAATGATTGCTTTCAGACCGTTCTATACGTCTGTTTGCCCATTCTGTAGAACTCAGTCCTGGTTGTTGACACTACCATCATAAAACAGGTCAACAGTATAAGTGTGTTCCTATGTGTACATATAGTTTGGATACAATGTTACTTCAACATACGATCCCCTAGCAATGTATGGTTAGTTGCGTTCTAAAGCTTGCAGGTAGTGGTGCAGGGTTTTTCCAACGCGCTCACATATTGTGTATGGATAATCAAACCTCACAAGCAACGAGCCTTTAGCATAACATCTAGCATCCATGTTCTTTCAAAGTGAAGTGTCATTTGTTTCTTTATGGTGGTCATGAACCGGACCGGGGGTACTATGATTCCATCCGTCGTTCAGCTTCATAGTGATGTGGAATATTCCGAGCTAAGAACATCCTCGAAAGAAAAAGCGAAAATTGAGCAAAATAGGTGAAAAAGAAGATCTAGAAACATTCTGGGCGGAAGTATTTCTTAGACTCAGGCAAGCTGTCATCTCGACTAGCTTATCCAACTTGTGATTTGAGTCCTCAGCCGGACAGGTAACACCTACCAACCCTACTGAGTGGAATGGCCAAACTCTGTCTATTTTGTAAACACAACTTTGTATGACCTCCCCTGAGGTTATCAAATTGCTGACTACCTTCTGAAGTAATGTCCGACGTGATAAACCATAGTGAGGCAAACAAAGCACGTGACCCAACCATCACAGACTACACATTTGTGTTATTGGTTCGATTAATCGCGCATTTTGATTTTTTCGAAATGCACACTGACGAACTGTCACGTCGTTCGACTCAGCAATCTAGTTGACTCGACTCAGTACAATGTTAAACCAACCAGTGACCCAGGTGTGACAGATGCAAGGCCAATGAATCTGTGACTGTCGCGTGGACGTTGGATCCTCTTTTTGAAAACGATAGAACTGTTGACAAACACTGACCACGAGGAGCCTCTTCGGTTTCCCGAAGCATTTGAACGAATGCTATCAGTTCTGATATCAATTTATTTCCGTCGTTCATGCAAAAAAGGAAATTGAGGTCTAGACCAGCGGACGTGGTATGCCTTGGTAAACTGAGCACTGGAGCTTCTGACGGAGGACCGTCTGGAATGGAATATTTCATCTGTGCGGCTCTGTAGTTTATTCGGTCCCGTTGAGGTCAGCCGAACTGCCTATCAAAAAAGAAACCAGCGACAAGGCTGGTTGTCAGCAGGCAAAATACATTTTTGAAACCTGACCTTAGTAACACTAAAGTCACATCAACCACCATCAAGAACGGGGAAATTAGAAAACTATCTTTGGGCACAAAAGGCCCTCGATATCTCCACTGATTATTTGGCCAAGTAATATTCGAAGTGTTTGCTCAAGCTTTTAGTTTGCTTACCACAGGCTGATCGAGGGTGGCGGTCAAACACAAACCAAGGTGGAATCGACCGACGTTTTTGTAAAAGGTTCATTGAGTTGACGGAAATCCGGTCCCGTTGCACTACTCCTTGGGACCTTACCTCTCCACAAATAACTTACATAACCACCTTGATGTGTCTAATACTTTCCATACATGCACATATGTTGCTCGATCTGGACATCTTGTTTATCAGTGCCATCTAGTAAGCGTTCCACACAACCTCTTCGCTCGAATGCCAGTTGAATGGCTTGCATCCACGGGCATGGGTCTCTGAGCAGCTGCCTAACGGAACCGGAAACGTCTCGCAACCACCGCATTTGATTTCGTAAACACAGTCTGTCTGATCGCCCATAGAAACTGGATCTTTAGGATGCATCACCAGTCTTTCTAAGGTATTATCTAACCGAAATACGGTCCGGATGTCGTACTCAGAAAGAATGGAGCGAATTTTTAGGTGTTTGCTCACGATACGCTATTTGTACAATAGACGTGAAAGCTCTGATCTCAGGGAGATGGTTGGTTATATGACTTGGTTGAAACGGCCAAATGAATGTGACTTATTTACTTATTCAATTTTTGTACAGCTGTTTTTAAACTTACACTCTGACAATCTGTACTCTGGATTACTTTTAACATTCTACACTTCGAAATGGGAATAGGTGAGTAACTGACGTCAACTGTGAGATTTCCCACCACATACTGTGAAAAGACTCACGGTTCATACCAGTAAGTCTATGTCTAGACAGAACAAGAAAATTTACTCCCGAAACACTCCATATTGTAATGTTGATTGCTCCACAACGATACAGCTTATTGCCATCAAAATTTGGACAGAGGAAAAGTCAGATGAACACTGGTGCGGATAATCAGAATTCTATACTAAGCCGCAATTATACACAATTGTACAGCAAACAAGTCTGCGTAATTCAAACAAATCAGTCGAGTTCGTAAGTACATACCTTTACTCAGTTATCCATAGGACCAGAAACAATTATGAACGCCGCACCCGGACCCAAAACAATTACTAGTCGGTAGCCTTTGAAAACCAAAAAGCTTTCAGGGAGACGGAAGATAATTATTCACCAGTTTCTCCTCTCCGATGAATGCTACTCGTAAAAACATAATCTTTCGTTCAGTTGAATTAGTGTAAAAGCTTACGTTCGCAGCTGGTGAATCTTCTTGATCTATGCATACGTGCATGGTTAATTGCATCAGTGGTGATGTCGACGGTATATCTGAAACTGGTAGTCTGCACACTTCATGAAACTACTGCAGATCCATCCCGTGAATAAAGTCGACTTCAGTACTCAGCCTTCAGCTAGATCTCAGTTGAGCAGTCGATAGGCACGTCGTTTTCAAGTTAAGTCCAAATAAAGAAGTGGCTTATCACTTCTAAAATTTTGGTTATTACACCTGATACATCGAAGTTTGCATAATTATTACAGTTTTGGACACAAACCTAAACACTCGACTGAGACGTCTTTGACATGAGCTAAATTGTATGGAAAATTCCGCTCGCCTTGCCTTGAGCAACCATTCTGCCTACCTGTATCATTGCAGGTGATATAGACGAGGGTGTGCTCGGTTGATCACACGTAAATATACTTCGCCATTGAATTTGTTTATCATGTCAGAACTCAATGTCTCTCGCAGTTTGAATCTAACATGGACATGATGTCATCCTTCAAACAGCACAGCTTCCTTTGTCGTAACCAATGGTAACATTTCCAGTCCGTTTGAGAAAGTGCTAATCAGAATGTATTAGTACCTTCAAATTGATAGGCAGGTAAACGCAAAAGACATGCCAAATTATGTTTGGCTCTAAGGGGCTCAGAAAGCTTCCTTCGTGGAGATGTTTTATCTGAAGAAAGACATTGTAGTTTCGTGTAAGCCATATGACATGAAGGCAAAACACTGGATAACAAAAACAGTTTTATAACTTACGGAAAAACAGACATGACATAACGTCCATTGTTCGTAGTATCCTAATGTACCGAGGACCCTGCAAAAAGGTGTGCTTTACAGTGATCATCGCTTGTAGTCTGCTGTCACGATTACATAACCACCATACAACGCTAAAGAATCACACGGTGAGGTGAACAGAAATTATATCTACATTGGAGAAAAAGGTAATCCGTGTTACACCACGCACAGTTTGTTCTTGTGCAGCGGTGTGATTAGATGCGTGGTTGGGCGACGTCAGTCTGCATAAGTCCAGAATGTGGTCGAATAATGATCAACAGCGTACAGGGCTTCACGGTTTTCAGAATAACGTTACAGCCACTGTCTTACATCGGTTCGGGATCAAGCTGAGGTAGAAAGTGTGTTAGTTTAGGGATCGTCACGGTTTGTTTGTTTTTATTTTTCTGCTGAAGGACTGTTAGGTACCAATTCACACTAGCGTCACTTCAGTCCTCAGTCACAGTCAAGGATGAAATCTGGGATATCCGGCGTCCACTCTAGTGCGCCTCCACAGAGACTACAAAGCTGTCAGCTCCTACACTTTGAAAGTCTTCGTGATCGTGTTCAGTGAAATTGCGACCAAGAAGACAAAGATGATTTGCCTAACACTTCAAAACAGGGATATGAAAAATGTGGTCAGTTCTCAACTATCTGGCTACGTAATTTAACTAGAACTGTTTCTTGCAAAGTTTGGAGAAAATCAGCATTAGGGAAGCTCACACATTCGCTTCGGATCCAGAATAAACGAGGGTAGGAAGTGATGACAATCCCACCAAACTTTACTTGTCCACTGAACTCTCTCGCTCCAAACGCCAGACTCCGGCAGGCACCAGTTAATCACATAATCCGTCCAAATGAGCACGCAAACAGGTGCACTCACAAACATCTAGATAACCGATCGGGACGGGCACAATGTTCAGGAAGCAAAATTGTGCCCATTTTTTGGGTCATCTGAACATTATACTGACTCAGTTCCTGTTTGGAAAATATTGTAGATGTTTACTTTGCGGAAAGATGTGTGGAGGGTTTGAGTGTGAACGGGTTTATGTAGTTTAGTTATCCATATTGCTGGAAGTGCTTAATCCGGTCGGCAGGACTGAAGTACTGCTTCCTCGCAGAATGGCTGGGCCAAGTGTGGTTTTTGGAAGCTGTTTAATACAAAACTATACCATCCTTCGTACAACTTCATCTTAGGCGGGGTGGAAGGTGATTAGACAATCGTATAAAACCATTATCTGCCGTCTAGCCTACTGTGATGAAATCGTGTTTAATCAGTCCACCATCCTCATCGTAATGGATTGCCAAATTTTGGACTCCGAAGATAAGCGTGCCAAACTCGAAGAAATCGCGCTGAGTTCAGTGGACTGGTGTTTGAATGAATGCGCGTATTCATCAAAAGTCACACAGACAACAGCTGCCGAGCCTCTCTTAACAAAACCAAAGTGTTTTGTGTATGCCAGGTGGGTGGTCAATCATAAGTGCACATTCGTAAAAGTGCAACAGGTGTTTGCAACGATAGAGCGTTTCATCTGTGAAGTTATATGGAAACTGTGCGTGTGTAACAGCTCAAGGCTTAATGACCTAAGTTTGGTATGAACATACCTACAATGCAAGTTAATGATGGGTCAATCCATAGATCAGTTGTTACGTAATCGACTGGACAAAGTAAGATGCTCTTCGTGGATCGCAGTAACATTAATCTGAGCTACAAGGACATAATGCATGCTTTTTTACTGTCATTATTGTCCGATCAGACAGGCAAGCTATTTCACGGTGATAGTGTTCTAACCGAACGACGTAAAGTTGTCCTACAACGAAAATGTTGCCCACTTCAGGGCGAATCCACATTCAGTACACCTTCATTTTTCACGTAACTCTGTACAGGATTCCGGATATGGAAACTAATCAGGCGGGGCGATGGTAAATGCGACGCTCTCTTGCAAAAAGCGACTGAAAGAAGAATTAGCGGTGTTAAGTAAATTATCAGCTCGATGACTGAAAACGAGTGACATGTGTACGTTTGTAAAAATGTATCCAGTCGAAAGCAAGAAACGTGTTTTCTTTTTTGCTTGATCTCAGTCGATTCATCGATGTTGACAGACTGCTTGTACTGTCCCCATCAATGCGTGTGCGCAGGGGACCTATGCGGACCGAGTTACCAAAATTAAATTCAGAATTCGAACTACGGGACGTATCTCGAGGTGTTTTCGGCTAACAGGATAATCTTCAGTACGTAATCGTTCAACAATGGTTCGACCATATCCAACCTTCTGTCGAATTCATAGGCAAACATAGTGGGATAACTGTTATTTAAGATGAACAAGTTCCACGGTAACATTTTAAATCTAACAGTGATGATTCACACAGGTTTCTGTCACACAGGGTAACTAGGTTTCTCTTAAAAAGAGTTCCTGCGTGTCAATCACCGTCAACAGTAATGGTCTTTTTTCACTGAATAGTTTTTATCACCTATCCGTTTTGTCTATCAACCACCGGTAGAAACGCTGAAGTAACCCGAGACGAAATACTGATTTGAGTGTCAACACAAACGTTAAAATCAGAACTCAGCAAGGTGACAACTTACTGGTAGTACGCACATTCATCCGTTAAACTTCTGGTTTATCATTAATCCATTAATCGTCACCAATACTCTGTCCTCTACGCTACGGCTAACCAGTAAGTTCTTTGGATATCACGTCGTGACTGACAGTTGTTGATTTAACGTCTTTCTTGAATGGGGTGTGCAATTAAACGAATCACTTTGGAGTAACCTTTATTTCACCAAACAAGGCCAGACAGAGAACTGACAAAATCGCGTTAACTGCCTATACTTTCCCATTGACCTTGACTACTATTCCGTAAGAATTATGTCAAGGTCAATATCGTGTACCTAAGATGTGATAAACCCGATAAACCTTTAAAATCTAAAGCACTTTTCGTCGTCTGTATGAAGTGTTACGTGGGATATTTACAATTTACAGGGTGCTTTGGCCACTTGAAACTTCCAGAAAGTTAGCGCAACCGAACAGCTGACCACGTGACTACCTTGCAGAAAATCTGCTGCAAATAACAACGAAGATTTCTTAATTGATATTTCTCAGAAATCGATCAAACCTAATCAGCGTGCTTTTGGCCCATTTCAAAGCTTAATTGAAGTTGATGCAAGTCAACCTTGTGCGGTCTGTAGAAAGATCTACGGTATTCTTAACATTATCAACAGAGTGTATGCAGTTACTCCAAGAAAAATCCACAGAATTCGCCTCTAGTCTAAAATAATGTAAGTAGTTCAGTTTCATTTTGTGCGCAAGATGGGCACCGTAGTACCGATTGCTTTTTCGGATAGGCAAAGATAGGACTGTTAACACTTCGCTGCATTAAGTTTCTTCCTTCACCGTTTTCACTTACAAAAATTTCATCGTAACTAAGTTGCGGTTAAATCAGTTTGTCTGTTTAGTTCTCACTGTTCCCACAAGATGCATTATCATTCGATGATCACCTTCTACCGTGTAATCAAGAGACCAAATTGATCATCACGTCTTTACCATCATACCCCTTGGACTTGTTATTTTTACATTAATGCTGTGTTATCTTTTAGTTCACAAGTTCTATACCAGAAGTGGTTTGGCCACATTAGTTGGTATTCTGTCGGACCATCCAATGATCAAGATATGACTGAACATACGAGCCTAAGTTGCTACACCGCATCCTAAACTACATTTTCCGTACGATTACTATGAAGATAATAGCAAAATATCGTCATGCAATAGATATAACGTATTTATGTTCCATATTTTAGGATTTATCAGGGTTTATCAGAGTTGCTTCAATAACGTCCAGTGCTAAGCTCGTTATGAAAGAAAACATTTCAAAGATCCGTTGAAATAAACATCTCAAAGTCACCAGTTGAACTGGGTTAGCTTCAATTTACATCTGTATTAGGACGAAAGAAATAAACGAATAGCGTTACAAAGATACGTGTTATGATTCACAACATTTGACCACAATAGATTCCATCACACTAGACCCGGTTAAGGTAGAACGGAGTTCCCTCTTGAACGACAGAGAAGTTCCAGCAAATCCAGCTACTCTAATATGCTAAAATGGAGGCTTCCACGGTTACTTCACGATATTGACGATCACGTGGAAACAGAACGCAAGGTGCACGAGGATACTGTATTGTGTTAATTCAAGTAACCAGTACGCAGTCTGTCTGTACAATAAAAGTAGCAGGCATGAAAATAATGTTACGAGCGATTAAAAGATGACAAACTCTACATATTCCGGACTCTTCGTAGTTAACAGTTCGACACATTTGTATACATTACCCAAAAGAAATATTTGGCTTACAAAACTGTAATAAATTTACTAATGAGTTACTCTATTACCCGTTTGTTCTCCATCCAGATATCAACGAGTGTGAAGAAGCAGCTGAGCCATGTCCATCCGAGAAAACCTGTGTGAACCATCCGGGTGGCTACCGGTGCATCAAAATGAACGAATGTCCCAGTGGATTTGAACGTCAAGGACAATTCGGTCCATGTACAGGTTAGCGTGGCCTTGATTCGAATTGGTTCCGTCAGCTTCACGGATGTGAAGGACCGTTTTCAACTTTAACCATACCAAATCCGGCAAACTGATATCATCAGTGGTTTCATTGGTTTGTGATATATAACCCCTTAGTGACAGTTGTAAAAATTTGCGATCCTGGGGATATTACGAGTTAGATCTGGGTTTATTTCGAAAGAGATAAACATGTAACAGTATGTTCCTTGTTGTGTGTTGTACACAGAGAAAAGAGAGCGCCTGATTGCAAATTCAACCTCATTTAAAAATCACGCGTGTCAAGTTCCAACGAAGACGGTCAATAACGACTTGGAAGAGGTGACCTAAGAAATTCAGATCTTTAATATCAGTCTGAGTTTTTGTCATAAACAGGCAGTTCGCCAACATACAGGCTATTCGATACCTTCCAATCAATAAGCAGAATCGGAATGAGCACATATGCAGGGCGTGTAGTGAACCACCAGGCAGTAAGAAAGTTGAACACTGCTCCTTTGCCAGTTGGTTCTAAGCTTATTGTTGCACATCGGTTGGGTGAGGAAATCACTAACACTGACATCAATGAATATTTTCATTTCTACCCGATGACTTCCTGACTTATCCTGGACCCTTGTTTTCAGTGGTACTCAAATTTTCCAGGCTCAGTCTCGAAACTTGAATCGATAAATCTGTGCGTCGCATTTCATTTCGCATATATCTACATTTCTAATGAATACTTTCATGCTTACTGATATAAAGAATTAGACGTAGCTTCTATGATGTTCGCATTAAAGTCCGCTTGCCCAGTTTCTTACTCACGTATTAAAACTGACGTCACAAGATGGTTTATTTTCCCCCCATACTTTTCAGGTGGCTTTTTATTTAGATTTTTTTCGCACACATCAGGCAACTAGAATTTTACAAGAGTGATACTGATTGTAACCAAGCATGACTTCGAACTTTTAAAACAGCCGCAGAATTACGGATGAGTAGTAAATGATATTTGTCGACGTGAGTCGAACACTACTCACAACTGCTCCCTGCTCTCGCATTCGGATGGGCTTTAACAGTCAACTACTTCTTGAAAAACAGTACCAGACTCGAGTTTCGATGTTGGCAGATTTCATCGACAATGGATTTCCTTGCTTCAGCCGGAATATGTAACTGAGTTCATTTTCTGACGAGGCAACACTGTTGATCACTGCATTTTTCACATACGATGATTTGGTAGTGTTTGGGATAAAGTTAGTGGCACAGTGGTCAACACGGTTGCCTCATAAAAACGTAAACTTTAGTATAACTTCTGGTTAAGATGAAGACATGAGCCGCTAACGAGTTGCAACAAAAAAGAGAGCTAGAGTTTAGCGCTTCTCCTAGAAATTGGCTGGCCGTACAAGTCTATCTTAGTATAAAACCTACAATCCCACGTGACAGATAGTAATGTCATGTCGATCGATGATTGTTAGGTTAAACAGTTAAGCTGTACTGTTTGATGCTACCCACTTTCAAGGTGGTATTCCTTGTTAACAATCTTTTACTTTTCTGGTTGAACTTGTACAGTAAAAGAAAATGCCATTCAGTTGAAGCTTCTATTCATTAGATCATTATCTCCCAATCGACATTTATGACTAGAGTGATTAGGATCATATGCATATGAATTCTAACAACGCCGGTTAGTTTCACTGGATAAAGTCGCGACTCACATTACTGGTTTCTACCTATTACAGTCGCTCAGAAGGACCAAGTAACTAAAGCAGTTTACGCCATCAAACCATCATCATATTCAACAAAGATAATAAGTAAATATTTAGCTGCAACTTATAACTGAAAACCTAACTGAAAAATTTCGTGTTCATTAGTGCACAAGCCTAACAACAGAAGACTGTATACTGCTGTACGCCCACTAGAATTCAACTAGCATTCTGACTAGGTCAACGATCATAAAATAATTGTACGGTTGGGCATGATCGCATATCCGCAGATAACGTTACAGGATTGCATTACGACCGAGATAGCTGCCAAAAGTGGGAATGAAATTGCTCTTCTGATCTTTGTCAGAATGCGTGCTTTCAAGCGGAATTGATTGAGTGCATTGTTGTATTGCGTCTGTGTAATGACCTTGGAATGGGCTAGTAATTTCATGGATAGATTTACGAGGTTCTGATCTTCAAAAGATCTAATTAACTTTCAACGGAACCATGTCACCATTCGGATAGGAGTTGAGTTCAATTGGTTGAAGTTTTGTGACAGTCATGGGGTGTCTCTCAAACTTAACATGTAAACAGTAATTTTCTGGGTTTTTTTAAAGGCACCATCTATATAGAAAGGTAAGCACACGCTCCTGCACAAATAACTTTTAGGCATCCAATTAATAAATGTCTTGAAATTTAAGCACCTAAAGTATGCAACTTCTGTCCCTATTCGTGAGTTTTTAATACCGATCCACTTTAACACGTAATACCAGGACATCCGCTCACTCTGAAGTAGTTATGAGCAGGTTACGAGTGTTTGCTCACTTGATCAATCCAAACAAATTATGCTACAACTTCAACAACCTAGAAATGTCGGGGGGATTTACCCCAAAACAGACATTTGCATTCCTGAGAAGTGTGGCGTTTGTTAGTGTGGATAACCTACACACATAGTTTAGGAACGGTAGTTGGACAGAATAACCGCTTGTGGTACACAAGAGCTAGTTGTTCAAGTCGGAGGTTACAAAGCTGTTGACGCATAAATCTGTAACAGCTAATCTACGGTTGTTCAACGAAACCAAATGAAAACTTACTTTCCTTAACTGTTGCACTTCCTTTTGCTTATAATCTGAAATCGATCAGCCAACTTCTGTGGTCCGTCTGTAAATAAACTCACATCTAGTACAGTCCCAGGAAGAACTGAGAAAGGCTTTATCGAATACTTGGTCCAAGTGCTCACCAGCGAGCTGGAACACTTAGGCACTGATGATGTCACCTCGCTTGATGACGAAACGTTTGCAACCTAAATGCGAAGCTCGGCAAACATACCAGTACCAGAATTGGTGGACATTTTGTTTCGACCTAGGTCTCATAGGCACCATACAGGTCGGAAAATCGAATCCACAACCCGTGAATAAGCGGTAGATAGTAGTCTGGGACACTTAGTCACTAGATCACATGCTCGCGGCCATCAGGTTTGTAGAAAGGTGTGTGAATTACTCCCCTTAGCTGTTGTGCTTCCTTTTGTTCATAGGCTGAAATACATCAACCGTCTTGGGGTTGACCTACAAACGAGCAACCATTCACCACAACCACAGAATAGGTTGCTCTTTTGCAGGCCAATCGCAACATGGCTGATCTATTTCAGCCTATGAGCAAAATAAAGTGCAACAACTGAAGAAGGTAAATCATCTGAATTACTGCAACCCCGATTATGGCAGCCCCCGTAGGCTAGTGAAGAACTGTATAAACTACAACTTGCCTTCTATTCACGGGTTATTTGCTCGATTTTCCGGCGTACATGGTGCTGATGAGACCTAACTAGGTCGAAACAGCTGTCCACCACTTCACTGATGGATCACTGGGATCAGTTATGTGCAAACGAAAACTCCCCTATAGTTCCAGCAACATGACCTGTTGGTCCCAACTACTTTAGCCAGTTTTAATAGAATTAGATGGGCAAGTCATTGATGTGGTGATTCCTGGTGTTCATAATCAAACAAGCACTCTCCAAAGAGACCTGTTTCCAAGTTTATTGATTCATCAGGCAGAGATAGCTTGAGTCAAACGAGTGAGTCACAAAGCACACGATTATGAACCATCCTCGGTTTGAACTTTTTGCAAAAAATTCAATTAACAATTCCGGTGTTTCATTAACACTCCGATTAAGTAATAAAGTTTGCACTGAACCAAGAGAGGGCTCAGTCGATGTGTATCCTCGTCGCGGTTTATTACTCAAATTAGTTGATCTCCGCCTTGATCAGTCGTTAGGTTTCTCAACAAAGAGTGCAGGGGAGAAGTAAAAGTTTTGTATGAGGTTTGAAACAATCTGCATCTATCTCCCGGAATGAATATAATTAAAGACTAAACCGATCGAAACATATCTTCGGTCCTGAAAAGCACAGTGAATAATTCACATTATACTGATTTCGTGCCTTTGGACAGTTCACCTCGATAGACTGAATTGAAATCAAGTTAACCAGCGGTTGAATACGGGTCGGCAGCTCGCTGTTACTGTTGTTATTGAAACGAGCGTTAGTAAAGTTGAGGGAATAACTAATCTAGCGCCGGTTCCTATCCGATCACTGGAACCGCTGTCACGTGAATAATCACGTTTGGATGATGGGGAATTCAGATAGCATTGATGGCCACCACGTGAACACAACCATTTCGAAAGAGTGTGACCACTGTTTGAGAAAATGAAGTCAAAATGAAATGTTTTTAAATTTCCTCTGACAAACAGTCCAACGTGATGTGTGATGATCACTTGCTTGGACTACAACAAATGCTAACCAAAAACTAGGTCAAAATGTAACAACCATTTCTTCAAACTAACCGCACACCACAAACTAATTTTGTAGGATTTTAAATTCTGTATTAAGGTCATTTTGATGTGCAGATCTTGCATATCAAGAGATACATAGCATTCTAGTAACAAATTTGTGCAGGAATGTTTCCTGACCCAATAACTTATCGAAACGTGGGAACGTTGAAAATTCCTCGTCTGTGCCACTGTACTCGAGTTCATTGTAGGACCAGCCGCTGACCCACTTTCCAAAATTTATGTTAACTTGGTCATCCACATTTAGGCCAACGAGTACATGGTCTAGAGTTAGGCATCAAACATAGCTGGTCGTAACACTATAACAAGCAACCTCAAGTTTCGCCACGTTGTGAAAAGAGACAGGAGGAGATAATACTGTTTGAATTGAACGCAGTAGTATCAAATGTGAGAGGCACTCAACTCACAGTAGTGAAGGTCTTCGATTTTCCTTTCAGAAATCACGAAATCACATGATACAGTCATACTGGTTACAGGCAAGCAAACAGATCGTAGCTGTGTTTCTTTTTCAAAAAAGCAACACCTACCGTAATCGAAAATAATTGCAAATGTAAACATTCGGAATTGATTTTGTGTTATTTTTTGGTTTACCCCCCAAATGTATGCAGCAAGTGACCAGAAAAAAACATTCTACCTTGGGGTGACAAGTTACGCCCGTTGAGCAGGTAAACACTTGTAGGTCCTTGAAGGGTAGAAGGTGTACCGTTTTTACTCCAATTTTCAGACAGCCAAGTCACACTTTGGATCCATGGCTAGTCGCTCTACCCAAAACTACTTGGATTGACACAAACTTACTTGCACTGTGCTTAACTCCAACTTCTAAATCGCTCCACTTTTTGCTAGTTGGTATACTGCTTTCGCAGCGTGTTGGAACATACTGCACTCACCTGTGCATTTGGATGTAGGGTAGTCTAGCCAAGTGAATCCTTCAGGACACACAAATGTGTGACTCCGTTGAATTCATGCATTCGCGCACAGTGGATCTGGCAGGCCGATTCTGACCCGAACAGCAGACACTCGTCTACATCTGAGTTTGTTTGACAAGAGAGAACGACAAGATGTGTGAAGGTATGCAAAGTGATTAACTGACTTTCGAATACAATATGTCCTGGTGAATAGCTTACTTACAGTGGACATATAGATACTTTAAACTAGAAGCACGCCACGACTACTGTGTGCACGAGAGCAGTCGACAGTCTAACTCATGGTCAAACTAACGCTGGCCGATGCGTCCACAAATCTGAACGAATATGTTCCATATTTCCTCGTGTTGTACAAGATGTAAACTACCCTTGGCTGAAATGTTCCACACAGCCTACAACACGTTAACCTTTAAAACGACAAACGTGCTGAGTGCTCTGAGCAATATTTTTTTAGGTGGATACCGATTCGTTTGCATGTGGTAGCCGCTCCTTCGTCTATATTCGTGTGTGTAAGATTCTTATCGTCAGTGTCAGAGATATGAGATACAATCATTTGTTTTGTTGTGATTGTTGGAAGCTCGGAAGTTTTGATGTTCCAATGGCTTACTCACTCGAAACACAATAACATCACATCGTTTCACTACCTCAACAGATTACTCAACATAGTTCTGCCTGTATCTGGTTGCGCATACACAATCGGGTGTTTCTGCCGCCTAAAAAATCGCTGTTTAACTGTAGTTCTGCGACATGCAGTAACTTGGTTTAGCATTCAGGGATGATTGTTGAAAGTATATCTTTGAAGATAACGATGTCAACGAAGTGGTTATCCTTAAGGACAATGGTAAGTAACAGCAAGAAAGACTGTCTGTCATGGTTCATTAGAAGACACCGCTTTAGTAGGTAACCATACAATCAGGAAGGGATGTATTCAACAGTCTAATATACGGAAAGGTTTGTTTCAAGTCTTTCCAGATTGTAATCCAAAACTGTTAAAACGTTTAGAGCGGTAAACATACACTAAAAGCAAAGGATTAACTGAAATAATTATAATATAGGAAAACTCACCAACACATGTTTTCTCATCTAGGTTCTTGTAGCCACGTTTGCATAAACACTGATATGACCCCACAGTATTCATACAGTACATATTTTCTTCACATGTGGCCAGATTTTGTTTACATTCATCGATATCTGCAATGCACACAAAATATACATGGTCAGGCGTGTGCAGGAAGTGGAATGAAAACCTATCGGTTAGTCAAAGTCGCGTTTTTTTTTAAAAAGCCTGACTAATTTATTCATGACTCATCATAATCATCATTATCATCATAGACAGCAACACATCAATGAGTCGCAGTGATGTTAGAGAGTTGATGATGGAAACTACGCTGGTAAGTTCATTTAACGCTACCTCAGATCTACCCGGTTTAACAGAAACCTAACGACTGATCAAGGCGGAGATCAACTAATTTGAGTAATAAAC
>LOND01003409.1:23487-34891 GCA_014220965.1 Paragonimus kellicotti | reverse complement strand
TTGTTTGGTTCGCAGTTTTTCTAAACTCACTGTACATTGACACTATGACCCGAGGATTTCTGTGTCAGCAGAAATCACCAATTAGAGAGTACTGTTAGAACGTTGGTCGGATTTGGGCAGTGAAATGCTGACACAACCGTTGGTCATTGGCTACACCGATTGAAGATCGTAAGTCCCACGAATCACACGGTGACTTACCGGCCAAAAATTTCGCTCATCTCAATCCATTTGTGCATCTATGATCAACAGGCGAACGTTGCAGACAATAGCTTAATTTCTGCGAGAAAACTGTTGACGCGAGCACATCGTATCGGCCCGACGAGACTGTGCAAGTACCAATGCACGTGAAAAGGCATCGGGGACATTGCATTATTAAGGTCTTCTCGCTGGCCCAAGTTTGTCAACGCTGTGCACTTTGGTACACTTGAATTGTTGATTAATGTGGATTTCGTTTGTCACATATCGAACACTTTCTCATTGCTCTCGCGTTCTGATAAACTCTTCGGCGAGATCTCCTCAAAGGTCAGCATTAGACTTGTGTTTAGATCTTATTGGAGTTCATTATTTGTTCATACTGACTCATCGGGCTCCAGCGTTTAATCTGCCCGAAAAAAAAATTCACGTCAAGAAGAACGCAAAATCTGTAATCTATCCCATGAGTTACTGCAATTCTCATTGTTTCGAATGCTTCCTACCTATTGATTCACAAATAACGCTAATGGGGCAATATGAAGTCAGTTTGTTCAGCCCCTTTACTAATTTACAGTGTTGTCCTGTGGATCCGTCTCGATCACATCTTGGCGGTTTGGGTGTTCACAAAGTCTTATAAGCACTTTGCTATTGTTTATGTTTGAGCTTTTGTTGTTTTCCTGTTGACGACAATAGGGAGCTTGGCGTACGTTTCTTTATTATCAACTTAGCAACCATCTTGTTGAATATTCATTTTATCCCTTCTCTACGCCTTTTTTGCTCACAGTTTCCGGAATTGGATGCCATCCTTTTGCGCCAGTTTAGCTTCGAAGGTGATAAAACGCGAGCGTTGGAACTTGTGAAACGAGTAAGTTCTGCGCTTCATCTCTATTGATTTCCCTTTCCCTAGGTTATCACTATTTTTTTTGTTACACAGTTTAACTTATACATACACCTAGAGTTTAAAATGACCCCCTCCTCATTACTTGAAGTTTTTCACCATGGCTTGTTCATGCTGTTATGGTCGGATACCTCCGATTTCACTTTTCGATGGCCGATTCATTCGGCTTTGTGGAGTAACCAAACACCTCCTACAATAATTGAAACAACTGATGACAGTAACCTCAAGCTGGTAATCTACCTTTCGAAATATCTTATCATCGACTACCTCGTTCCTAATGACAACAGATTGCCACCACGACCCATTGAGCTCATTTTGTTTATTGCTGCACATTTGGATGCTGAAATTATCGGCCTTTGACAAATCGGTGTTTATCTGGACTTACCAGTGGACGTTGTGTGAACAAGAATGACTGTGGTGTTGATTACATAATACGCTGTACGATTGTGAGCGTGTCCGCCTTCCCTGGTTTTTCTTTCATATCTGATATGCATGTTTTCCCCTTGCGACTGAGAGTAAACGAACTGTTGCCATATCGCAACAAATGTCTCATTTCTGTTTTGATATATGCACGGTCAGCTTACTTGGACGTTACTCCAAAGTACAATTACGGGCGACCTTCGTCAACCCATGCTAGTTGTTTAGTGCTTGAGCAACGTTCACCTTAATGTGCAAATTGATTTGACATGCCTTTTTTTTACTGTGGAGTTGTAGAATATCGTAACCTTGGATTTCAAAATTGGTAGAGAGGATAAGTCTGAGAAACTGGATGGTAGGCTGTTAGGTTTGGTGTATGTTTCTTTTTTACGTAGTCTCCAGAGTTCTATATGCAGCAGAGATGACAGGCTATTGTTGAGACTTCTGAAATCTAGTCCGTTTACTTATGCACCTTCGCTAATTGAGTTGCGTCGGTTATCGGCCTTCATAGGTTCATTTCGAAAACGATTTATTGATAATGGTCCAAGATGCAGGCACCCTAGATCTGAATAGTACCACAATAGCAAGACTGGAGTTGCAGTGCGAACCGGCATATCGACTTTCTTCCTCGTACTTTTCCACGGGACCGCAGTCTCGACGAAGTTATGCAAACTATAACACAGATTTTCTGAGATCAGCCATCACTTTTCTGTATCCGGTACCAGTGGTTGAAATGGGTGCTGATAATTGCATCGCCAACCCTAAATCTGGATGTTCAACAGCTGCTTCAGTCGATGATGACCGACTTAATTTTCTTGTTTTTGTCTGCAACCTACCATCACTAGCTTATGCAGAAGTACACAACAGAGTTCTGCACAAAATCGAGCAGGATCCACACATGGCCTTCCAACTGTTTACGACAGAATGTCACCGTCTTGTCAGCCTGAAACACGAAGCAGGTATGATCCAGCGTTTAAGACGACCTTCAACACACAACATTAACGCAATCGAACACTTCAAGAATCCTCCCAAGTTTCTTATCAACGCCCCAGCCAAACTTTCAGTAGCCTCTTTACTTTTTGGCGCATGATACTTCGATTGATTTGGTCCTTTCCATAACCACCGCTGTCTAAAATGCTACGGCATGGGCCGTAGAGGTAACAACTGTCCAGCGAAACAAACCAAAAGATGTTTGGGTCGCATACCAGTCATTAACTTTCCTTGAGTCACTCTAACAGTTTATGGATTACCTTTAAAGTTGCTCCCAAAACATACAGTTGCCGTTACAGCGTTAACTAATAATCATCAGGTTTATCTACAGCTACGCACCATGTTTAACATCCTAGTGAACACACATTGCTTATGACAGTCCATTGGCAAAGCCCACAAATCTTATGGTTAGGGCCGCTGCCGATAGTCCCAAGCTCACCGGTGGCTCACAATACGATGTATCCCTGAACACCAAATCCATCCAAGGCACTTATTATTTATGGGGTGTATATCTCAACTTCACAAATTTAGATTTAATAGAGAGGAATTTAATCCGGTTGATTTGTCCCAGACCAACAGCGTTTACGGTCGACTGTGCCACCTTCTGACAGTCAACTACACCGCAGTGACTCCTCGAGAGACCTAAGTAACAGGTCGGTTATTGCTATCTTATGCAGATGCATTCACTCCAAATCTTGAGAGGTATGATCAAAATACCAAACTGCATCTCGAATCTAAAGTCGAACTCGCATTTCGCTCAAAGCGGTCAGTGCCATATACAGTCATACCAGTCGTTGCTCAAGAGGTACAAAGGTTGAAGTGTGCTGATATTAAAGTGCCTGGAAATTGTCCATTTTGGACGGCCTCCGCATTTGTGATGAAAGGTCAAGGGTTTTTGCACTTGTTCGTGTTTTTTCGCAATTGGTTTCAGTGTTCCTTCGCTGACAATATCCGTTTTCGGTGCCATAAGATTTTCCTATGTTCAAAGGTTAAAAGTTTCTCGTCTGCCGTGACCGCGTCGACACTTATCTTTCGATCGAAATCGATGACGAAACGAAACTTGTACTTACAGTTAATACAAATGGCAGCTTTTTTCCTTATAGAAGTCTTCCCCACAGTGTTAAGACGGACCCAACAGTTTCCAACCAACATTGAATACAACGTTATAAAGGTGTTCCTGGTAATACAGCATATCCAGACTGTATAGAGCTCATCAGTGTTGTATAGCCTTGTCACGATCTAAATTCGAATTCCGGTTTACGTTCTCATGAGGCGCTTACATCATACTAGGTACGGATATCCCATCTAAACGCACAGCCACTGCCAACTTGTGAGTAACATTGAGGTTACTGGATCGTTGCAGAAGAAGACAGAGTAGCTGCACTGTTAATTCCAACCAATGGCTCTAAGGTTTAAGCCCTCTAAGCGAAGTTGAAGTCACAGTTTATTAAATTTGCTGAGCGGGACACCGACTACTGAAAAATAATGAGGATTAGAAGAAACCAAGTCATGAAAAATCTAGATTTCGGCTGAACTCGAACCAGCTCATTAGTGGGATGCAAGCTAAATGTGAATGTTGTTACAAAACTTGGATGAGGTTGAAAATATACCTAGGAAGTTCTCGAACTTATTCAGGGAGCCCATCGTAGCAGACCATGCACTCTAGAGAGTGTTCTCGTAATAAACACTCGGTAGACACCGACCATTGCACGGTTCCGAAATAATCGTTTCGTGCAGCAAAACTCCACAGAAGTTATCGATCACTCAGAATGGTGAAAGGCTCGGCTGACTTTTGGAGAACAACTGCAAATTTATCACATTGAAACTACTGTAGCCTCCAACGTCTGATTTTTTGTAACTGAGCATTCTGGGAAGAATTTTGTTATACGAGTGTGATATGTTACGTAGTAGAATGTAAGAAATTAACCACCCATAGAGCAGGACAAACGTGTACCACCGACAGACAACAACAGGTGTTTCTGCTGGAAACTCTTCTCGTTCACAGCTATCCAGAAAGACTCATAGTTGTCCATAGTAAATGAAAGATAACTTGAAGCCGAGTTTAGATAGTTCCAAAAAGACAAGTAGTCTTCAACCTGGTTTTTAACTACATGATCCAGGTGGAAACGCCTCTATCCATTGCATTGACTTACGCCTGTTACTGTACGTTAGAAGGATTATCCTCCGCGATTTCAGTCATAACATACTAAATCTTTCTGTGTCGCGTTTACTTTGTCGATTCATTTGCAGCTGTAGTAACGTTTATATCAGCAGAATGGAACGGAGATTACGGCAGCAAATGGCGAACACTTACTCAAGTGGTAACTGAGTACAACGACACAACAAACTTCGCAATTAAACATTCGAAAAAAACTCGTTGTCTACGGTCGTGAAACACGTCTTAGAGATGGGCCACTTGTTCGGGCTCTTGATACTTTAAATGTTACGACATAAGAGTGAATCGCCAGGTTACTAACGTTCACCTAGGTAATGTTGATTTTTTTTAAGACAGACTATCCAAAGGGCGTTGATGAACCCCGCATTACGCCCGAAGAACTGATGGCCTTATTCCACTGCCCATTTCTATATTGACAACTCAATCCATGGAAGTCACGGCTGTTCTGTTGTTTATTTATGATGTCAATGACTCGTAATATCTGTCTTCTTTAAGTGTTGCCTGATTGCATAAAGAGCACGCAGAGCTTCAAACAACAGAGCCGTTAACTTGTCGAGGCTGACACCTAATGTCAAGGTGGTCTTTTCCAGTCAAGCACAGTTGGCTTAGGATACTGATCTCGTTTAAACCATACTGTTTACTGACCCACATACACTTCAAATTGTAAGATGCTGAGATAAATTCGGATTAGCCCAGTACGTTTTGAAACGATATCACCTGCCCTAACTGTCCGCATTTGAAAGCACAATTCTAGACCAATTTCGTCCAGGTTTGGTGAACGGACACAGATGGTGACTAACAACATTCGTGTTATCAAGGAAGACTTTTCCCGACCCTGTGGGTGTCCATCGAGCTGTGAGGATTGAAACAATTGGCGGATGATTTACAGACACTCGACTGCTCAATGCTAAATATAATCCAGTCCTGACCACTTTCAAGAAAACGTCTTGGGTTTCGATGACCAACACTGGAGCTGGGCGATCTGAACGTACGCATCTGGAAACAGGCGATGCCCGTTTAGGAAGACTGAAGTCTTCAGACCGTGATCAGTTCATAACACAATGAATAGAAGGATAGCAAATTGTAGGTAAAATAAATTTGAACACAATGTGACCTAACCGTGTGCATTTCAGTTAATAAAATCATCACTAATGTCTATCAAGGGAGGTAAACCAAGACAGACCTGACACGACCCACGTGGTTTGTAAATTTGTGTACAGTTAACGACGATCGAACAGGTGAAGATACATCCAAGATATATGCATTGATAAGGAGATACCGCCATTACAGGGTTACTCACATAAGGACAAAACACAACATTCGTGGTTGATTAACACCTGCTTGGGAGTAGATACAGAGTAACCGTGTTTGAAGTTTCTAGCCAGATGTTTAGGAACACGTAAAGAAATCACCTTCAATCGTCTCAAGCAAGATGCGCTCGAAACCAGTTTTTGTTAACTATGTCGCTGTTTCGGTGCGTAGACGATCACCCAAACTGAACATCTATCTACAGATACAACAAATTGGCCCGGATACTCACTGTTTAATTTAGTAATATGTGGTTGACTAAAAACTACGTCCGTACCCTCGCCTCTGATGAAACATTTACATGCACACATACATCTGCAGGATCATCATTATCTTCATAGATAGCATGACATCAGTGGTTCCCCATCGATGTATAACTGCCATCTGGAAGGTAGGAACTGTTATGACAGTTGACATCTCACTGTCAGAATGAGTTTACTGTCTTTGATAAGGAAGCGCAAAATCGTACAGCTGAGCAAGAAGCAAAACTAAACTTACGCTTTGTGCGGCGAACAACACCGGACCGGTCACAACCCCCGTTTGCAAGTCGGCTCCATTAGCGGGTTTGCCTAGGTTCTGCTCATCGGCCACGAAATCCAAAACATCATCAATCAGCTGAAATGCCATGCCCAGATGACGGCCAAATTCATAAATGCTATCAATCAACTCCGCAGACAGTTTGGGACGAGTTAACATGACGGCCTGTGAGGAACAAAAGAGATATCAGAAAGAGAGAGAGAGAGAGAGAGACGGAACAAGTGTAGGGGATGAATTTTCAAGAGAATGGTAAAAGCGACCCTTTTATTACATATGCGAATTACAAACTGGTATGTACTTTGGGGGGAATAGGTCGACATTAAATAAACGCGGTGCATAAAAAACGAAATAACTACGGAATAAAAACCCAACTCAAAACTTGGGATAGACTTTCAACGCAATCGTGTCTTTAACACATCCACACGAACGAATCACGTGACTGGGCAAAAGGGCTGTAAAAATTAAAGCTATGAATACGTTAGTTACGTGCCCTCGAACTCCAACCACCAAATGCAAATCTAATGATCAGGACGTCGGATCATGCGCACGGAAGAAATAATAAGTCAAAACTTATCACATTATCTCAAGTGGAATCCAAGATAACTAGGACTATACATGCAGCCAACTCAGGACAATAGAAGGCTTAAGCACTAGAAGTTCCAATGTAGACGACTGCACGAAGCCCCCTGGTTCATACAAGACGTTCGGATGAAGATGAGAGATTCTTATAAATCTGCAGACCGTAGAACACAGAGCACAGTTTCTAGTTGTAAATAAAACAAGCAGGCAAGTGTCGAAGCAAATGAACATCCAGAAAGATTCCCAAAAAAACTCGGAGGATTTCCACCCATAACTACTCGATTAGTTTGGTGCTATTCCTCATGCAAATATGTAAAGCGAGTTGTGAATAGTAAAATCAGATGACCGACATTAAGCAATATGGACTAATTGGATGCATATACTGCATCGCAGAAAAACTGCCATTAAAATGTGTGAATAACTGAGAACAGTTAGTGTCTTAAGCAACCACAGCATTAATTATGAGCGAGCGTGGTTGAACGTTTAGATACGATAGTTCCGACGCGGCTTATTTGTGGTCATTGACGCAATGACTGACATGGTGATCTCATGAAGACGTGGCTCGAATTCAAATCCCGATCGCGGCAAGAATATGTACTGTTGACGAGCTTCGACAGGTGTAACACTGGAGTCTAGTGCCTCCTTTCGAAAGGGGCCAACTGATAACACTGGATAATTGCGAAACTTTCGATCAATTGTGAGCGATATTCAAGTTGTATCACCTAAGCCCCTATTGCTAACAAGTAACTAAGTGGTTAATTATAACCATTTTGTCCTACAAAGAGCCATTTAAGGCATTCTGCCATTAGCAGAAAGGCACACAACTGTCAATTATGGTAAATGATACCACCTATCTTTTTGTGCTATGAGATATTACTTAGTAATACGTGAGTGCTGTAGCATGTGGAGTATTCACAGCAGGGGCCTTAGAAGTATTTCTATTGTCTGTCTACTTATAAGTAGTGTTGATTCTGAGCAGAATGTACGATGAAGAATTTTCGACTCCTGCAAGTTTTATGAGTTAACGTGGTTGCAAAACAATGGCCCAAGAACTCGAACCCTCGATCGCCAGACAGGATGTTAACACACTACGCGTTAAGCCACTCTCGTATCTCCGGGGACGTGAACGTGCTCAGTTTTAACTTTATTCCCCCATGACGTCTTTCTCAGTGACATGATGAGCTCCGATTGTTTGTTGTACATCACAAAGTTACATTATTTACACTACTGTTTCGTAAGGTGTCAATTACTAACAGATGATTGTCGTGCGCAGACTTTGTTCGGCTATAAGTTTTATGATTTCGTTGCTTATTACCTTATTAAAAAGGTTTCAATTGTCAATTTTTACCCAGCACATGTCGATACTAACTTATAGTCTATCGCTTCCGGAAGAAAAGCAGTCAAAGATAACACAATGCTTTGTGTAAAATGTTTTTTTTTAAAAAAAACATGATCTGCCCTGCATGACCGGTGGTCCACGTTTTGACGAACTCAACTATGCAAATAGGTATGCATGTATAACAGATTTAGTTTTTTGACCTAAATGGCCTTATCTCTGCTCGGCTTTTGTGAACAAAACAGCACTGTGGATGACCTAGAGTTTCGTGCATCAAATGACATAATAAAAAAATCTAAACTGTCAACATATTTGAACATCCATCAACGTGATGGCCCAAACGATCAGATACGCAGTCAACTGGATTACAAGTAACGTCAACCATGGTTATATTGTCATACCATATGCACAGTGTTGTAGTTTCACTCTTAGGTTGCCCAACAATGAAGACGGTGTTATAGCAAAGTCTAGCCAGTTTAGTCGTTTACAGCACGTTTGTACACGCCCAATTAACTTCTCTTATTCGTCCAATTATGAGAAGTAACATCCATTTAATGCACAGATAAGTCCAATTGTTGTGCTCCCTCCTACCGTTTCTGTACTTGCGGTTCCCATGAACTAGTCGCACAGCTGGCTCAATGTCCCAGTGCTGGAGAAAGCAGTCATCTGGTAGACCTTGACATTCTCATGTAATGCTTCGTACATGGTGCAGTCAAGTAAGCGACTTTCTGTGCACTTCCAGCCTAATCCTTGCAGTGTTACCAATTTCTCTGAACCCGTAATCGGAAGCTCACAAAATCTGACTTTCCCAATTGCAATGTGTCATTATACCAGCCAACCTGCAAAAAAGTAGCCTATAACCGATGAAAGGAGAATTGCCCTGATTTATAATGTCCGCGTCCAACTCAAAACAATGAGTCACCCACGCATGCAGACAACTATACGAGATACAAGTTCGGGCGGTGTGAATTACATTATCGTTGAGGAACAAGGAAGTTGAATAACATTCAAAGTTTCACTGGACGACATTTGAAAGCAGGTAAAATGTGCCTTGCCCATCTGATTTAATGACGCCGATAGATTTAAACTAACAAGAAAATCTTGATCATTGCGTTACCGATTAGACCTAACGAGACGACCCGGGTACCTGAACGCTATCCACAAAGGCTTACTATTTCACTTTTATGCATGGGGATCCCGTCGTGCTGTTTGTGAAGTCGTTGGAATAGTACTCAGTAAATTGGTAATATCTCCATAACTTAACAGCAGACGAGATCTTCGAGAACATTTGACAGAACGTGGATATGACGTGGAAAGACGCACAGGTGACCGACGTTTACATTCAAAGTATGTTGATGGCAGTGTTCTAAACTGCGATTATTCATCAAGAACGCAGAACGTCCGAAACATATGAGAAGTCTCAGCTCGGTAAATGCAAGTTCTAAGTCTGTCAGGACCCCGCATCTGCCTTCACTCTTTGAGGTAGTTGAGAAGTTCACGTATCTTGGGAGCTGCGCCAGCTCTAGTGCCCGGATCACAAATAGTATAGCAAAAGATCAGATGGCGTGCAACAACTCAAGTCATCTGTGGCGCCAGTTTTGCTGCGGAAAGCTGTGTATACGCAACGATACGAACGATCGAATGGCACAACTGCGAAATTATACTCAACAATACGCACCGTAGCACTATCTACAATATATATATATATATATATATATATATATATATATATATATGCTATTACGTTCCGAATTGGAAACACTGTCAGACATGGTAACATTAAGCAACCAAAGATACTTTCGCACGTGCTGGGATCAATCACAACTTAAACCATAATATCCACGAGTACGGTTCAGAATTGGACGTGGATATGTCAAAATAAATGTACAACTATGTGCCGGTTGGAATCAAAAGAAGTAGTGGGATGTAGTAGTCGCATTGTCACCTAGTTTTGAATATCAGATTGTCAGGCGTAAAATAATGAACACCTGCAATAAACTTTATATACATTATGTTCAGCCGATTTGATCATGACTTCTAGTAGCCTCAGGGTTTCCACAATATTTCCGAAAGCTTGTTCACTTTTGATAACGCGCTTACAAAGATGCTGAGCGTCCAGAGGTGATTATAGTGGTTGAACAGTTTCCGGCAGGATTGATGAATGCATGGGATAGAATTTCTTACGATTCACTTGTCGGACACCTAGCTCGATATACAGATCATGACAGCTAAGCTGTTGTATTACTGACGGTTGTTCAGCTGAAGCACCGCGGTTGACCCAAGTTGTACGTATTGGGAACCGTAAGCTGACCTTTTGTCAGAACAGAACACAGGAAAGATCAATCCTATGCTTCAACATCGTGCAGAAAAGCCCTCGACTTTCAGATTCTTGGTTAAAAATCACTCATCCGACTGCAGCTTTCGCTTACAAATATAAGTTCCAAACAGCCCCATTTAAAAAAGCACTAGATAAGAGTTTCACCGTTATGCACGCTCATTAGTGGGATGCAAGCTAAATGTGAATGTTGTTACAAAACGTGGATGAGGTTGAAAATATACCTAGGAAGTTCTCGAACTTATTCAGGGAGCCCATCGTAGCAGACCATGCACTCTAGACAGTGTTCTCGTAATAAACACTCGGCAGACACCGACCATTGCACGGTTCCGAAATAATCGTTTCGTGCAGCAAAACTCCACAGAAGTTATCGATCACTCAGAATGATGAAAGCTCAGCTGACTTAAGGAACAGCTGCAAATTTATCAAATGGAAACTACTGTAGCCCCAACGTCTGATTTTTTGTAACTGAGCATTCTGGGAAGAATTTTGTTATACGAGTGTGATATGTTACGTAGTAGAATGTAAGAAATTAACCACCCATAGAGCAGGACAAACGTGTACCACCGACAGACAACAACAGGTGTTTCTGCTGGAAACTCTTCTCGTTCACAGCTATCCAGAAAGACTCATAGT
>LOND01003409.1:11496-23387 GCA_014220965.1 Paragonimus kellicotti | reverse complement strand
AGATTCAGCAACGCGTTTCACTTTCCTAGTTAATACTGTAAAAATAACGCAACATTCGGTTACCGTACATTAACTTCAGAAAATCTGAACTTCCCCTCAACGTGCGCAGTCCGTCCAGCAAACTACAGCAACCAGCTGCAAATCTGAGCACATATAAAATGGCGCCAAACACATGCAGATGGTCAGTGAGAACAAAGAACACGAAAAAAACACTCGATTAGTCGGTGATAAAAATGAGTTTTTCGTATCTATAGCCCACTCGAGCAAGTGATCTTCACGGTTCCCCATTAAACGTTTCCAAAGTTTGCATTAAAGTGTATCATTGTATTCAGGCCCGGGGAGTGAATTGACATTTAATACAACGTTCACAGTTGATGAAAACCCATTTCTGATTCAGCTAATGATCCCTTTTGAAAAAAGCTTTTGCGCAACAGACTGGCCCAACCGCCTTTTGATTTTGATGTAATGTGGCCGGTTTGGTATACGACTTTACTTAACAGTCAGTTAACGAATGCAGATTTTCGAACAAATGGTGAAATAATCATAATCAGAGAGGAAAGACAAATGAATGACTTGAATTTCACATGATCATATCGAAGAGACTGAAGGCTCAATAAAAGTTACGATAGGAACAAACGAGAGTGAACGGACAAATTGAGTGTTAGCTTACCGCTTTGCAACTGTTTGCCACTAAACTTGCAGTCTTGCGGTACGTTTTATTAAGATAGGTCTGAAACCGTTGGGTGTCGTCATCGGCGTTTGGGGAAAGCTGCATCAATTCACCTGCGTCACCGATAGAACTTTCAGTTTAAACGGGGTCAATAACAACAACAAACCATGGATTAGATCCGCGATAACTTCAGAAAAGAACGGCAATGACATCGGTATCACCAATCTCGGCTAACAGACGCGAAGAATGTGTTAGGATGAAATTCCCACCAAGCACGGCCTAAAAATGAGAGTAACACAAGACAAGATGGTGTGAGTACGGTAGAGAAGATTCCAAACAAAACTTTAATGAACGGTTATTCGTATAAGCTCAACCTTCTAAACTGTCGCATCTCTCGGATAAACAAAAAAGGCTCCATCTGGGGATGTAATGCGTTAATGATAAATATGAAGACGGTTGAAAGCCAGTTTTTCAAAAACATTTCAACACTATGGAGTTGCAATTTTTAGAAACATGCGGAAAACAATTTGTTCGTTCCAGTCGCAGTTACATCAGCATTATATTTATAGGTGAAGTTACCTTGAAGGAACGGAGAGCCTAACACCCTCTAGAAACGCACTAAGCAAATCCGATTGGTCAACTGAAGTGTAGCCGGCGTATTTGGACAAATACTGAAGTTTGGGTGCACTACATTCCGAATCTGACATCAGATTTGGAATCTGTGGTTAGGATTTGTCAAACAAGACAATCACACTCCAGGGTAACAAAAATTAAAATTAGCACGCCACCCGTACCAAAAGGTAGGGAAGAGATAAGCTACTCAGTAGTTGCTGCCGTTCAACAGCACGATTACACTTGGACTGCTAAAGTCAAGTCAATAACCAAATAATGATGATTCAATCACAGGAACTTTCGAGTGACCAAGCGACCTTATAATTATTGTTTTATCTGGACAAAGGATTAAGATACAAGGGACGACGAAGAGGAAGGTTGCACTTTCAGGAATATCGTTCAGTAAGATACTGTCACTACAAATCAAAAACAACACGGTTAAGCGTGACTTGCGTTCTTTCGCTTCCCAAGAGAACGGGCTTTTAATTCATGTTGCACATGCGTCAATTAAGTGAACAATCATAAGCAGTCAGACTGTGAAACGAAATCTCTAATATCTTCTAATGTCCATAGTAAATGAAAGATAACTTGAAGCCGAGTTTAGATAGTTCCAAAAAGACAAGTAGTCTTCAACCTGGTTTTTAACTACATGATCCAGGTGGAAACGCCTCTATCCATTGCATTGACTTACGCCTGTTACTGTACGTTAGAAGGATTATCCTCCGCGATTTCAGTCATAACATACTAAATCTTTCTGTGTCGCGTTTACTTTGTCGATTCATTTGCAGCTGTAGTAACGTTTATATCAGCAGAATGGAACGGAGATTACGGCAGCAAATGGCGAACACTTACTCAAGTGGTAACTGAGTACAACGACACAACAAACTTCGCAATTAAACATTCGAAAAAAACTCGTTGTCTACGGTCGTGAAACACGTCTTAGAGATGGGCCACTTGTTCGGGCTCTTGATACTTTAAATGTTACGACATAAGAGTGAATCGCCAGGTTACTAACGTTCACCTAGGTAATGTTGATTTTTTTTAAGACAGACTATCCAAAGGGCGTTGATGAACCCCGCATTACGCCCGAAGAACTGATGGCCTTATTCCACTGCCCATTTCTATATTGACAACTCAATCCATGGAAGTCACGGCTGTTCTGTTGTTTATTTATGATGTCAATGACTCGTAATATCTGTCTTCTTTAAGTGTTGCCTGATTGCATAAAGAGCACGCAGAGCTTCAAACAACAGAGCCGTTAACTTGTCGAGGCTGACACCTAATGTCAAGGTGGTCTTTTCCAGTCAAGCACAGTTGGCTTAGGATACTGATCTTGTTTAAACCATACTGTTTACTGACCCACATACACTTCAAATTGTAAGATGCTGAGATAAATTCGGATTAGCCCAGTACGTTTTGAAACGATATCACTGCCCTAACTGTCCGCATTTGAAAGCACAATTCTAGACCAATTTCGTCCAGGTTTGGTGAACGGACACAGATGGTGACTAACAACATTCGTGTTATCAAGGAAGACTTTTCCCGACCCTGTGGGTGTCCATCGAGCTGTGAGGATTAAAACAATTGGCGGATGATTTACAGACACTCGATTGCTCAAGCTAAATATAATCCAGCCCTGACCACTTTCAAGAAAACGTCTTGGGTTTCGATGACCAACACTGGAGCTGGGCGATCTGAACGTACGCATCTGGAAACAGGCGATGCCCGTTTAGGAAGACTGAAGTCTTCAGACCGTGATCAGTTCATAACACAATGAATAGAAGGATAGCAAATTGTAGGTAAAATAAATTGAACACAATGTGACCTAACCGTGTGCATTTCAGTTAATAAAATCATCACTAATGTCTATCAAGGGAGGTAAACCAAGACAGACCTGACACGACCCACGTGGTTTGTAAATTTGTGTACAGTTAACGACGATCGAACAGGTGAAGATACATCCAAGATATATGCATTGATAAGGAGATACCGCCATTACAGGGTTACTCACATAAGGACAAAACACAACATTCGTGGTTGATTAACACCTGCTTGGGAGTAGATACAGAGTAACCGTGTTTGAAGTTTCTAGCCAGATGTTTAGGAACACGTAAAGAAATCACCTTCAATCGTCTCAAGCAAGATGCGCTCGAAACCAGTTTTTGTTAACTATGTCGCTGTTTCGGTGCGTAGACGATCACCCAAACTGAACATCTATCTACAGATACAATAAATTGGCCCGGATACTCACTGTTTAATTTAGTAATATGTGGTTGACTAAAAACTACGTCCGTACCCTTGCCTCTGATGAAACATTTACATGCACACATACATCTGCAGGATCATCATTATCTTCATAGATAGCATGACATCAGTGGTTCCCCATCGATGTATAACTGCCATCTGGAAGGTAGGAACTGTTATGACAGTTGACATCTCACTGTCAGAATGAGTTTACTGTCTTTGATAAGGAAGCGCAAAATCGTACAGCTGAGCAAGAAGCAAAACTAAACTTACGCTTTGTGCGGCGAACAACACCGGACCGGTCACAACCCCCGTTTGCAAGTCGGCTCCATTAGCGGGTTTGCCTAGGTTCTGCTCATCGGCCACGAAATCCAAAACATCATCAATCAGCTGAAATGCCATGCCCAGATGACGGCCAAATTCATAAATGCTATCAATCAACTCCGCAGACAGTTTGGGACGAGTTAACATGACGGCCTGTGAGGAACAAAAGAGATATCAGAAAGAGAGAGAGAGAGAGAGAGAGAGAGAGAGAGACGGAACAAGTGTAGGGGATGAATTTTCAAGAGAATGGTAAAAGCGACCCTTTTATTACATATGCGAATTACAAACTGGTATGTACTTTGGGGGGAATAGGTCGACATTAAATAAACGCGGTGCATAAAAAACGAAATAACTACGGAATAAAAACCCAACTCAAAACTTGGGATAGACTTTCAACGCAATCGTGTCTTTAACACATCCACACGAACGAATCAAGTGACTGGGCAAAAGGGCTGTAAAAATTAAAGCTATGAATACGTTAGTTACGTGCCCTCGAACTCCAACCACCAAATGCAAATCTAATGATCAGGACGTCGGATCATGCGCACGGAAGAAATAATAAGTCAAAACTTATCACATTATCTCAAGTGGAATCCAAGATAACTAGGACTATACATGCAGCCAACTCAGGACAATAGAAGGCTTAAGCACTAGAAGTTCCAATGTAGACGACTGCACGAAGCCCCCTGGTTCATACAAGACGTTCGGATGAAGATGAGAGATTCTTATAAATCTGCAGACCGTAGAACACAGAGCACAGTTTCTAGTTGTAAATAAAACAAGCAGGCAAGTGTCGAAGCAAATGAACATCCAGAAAGATTCCCAAAAAAACTCGGAGGATTTCCACCCATAACTACTCGATTAGTTTGGTGCTATTCCTCATGCAAATATGTAAAGCGAGTTGTGAATAGTAAAATCAGATGACCGACATTAAGCAATATGGACTAATTGGATGCATATACTGCATCGCAGAAAAACTGCCATTAAAATGTGTGAATAACTGAGAACAGTTAGTGTCTTAAGCAACCACAGCATTAATTATGAGCGAGCGTGGTTGAACGTTTAGATACGATAGTTCCGACGCGGCTTATTTGTGGTCATTGACGCAATGACTGACATGGTGATCTCATGAAGACGTGGCTCGAATTCAAATCCCGATCGCGGCAAGAATATGTACTGTTGACGAGCTTCGACAGGTGTAACACTGGAGTCTAGTGCCTCCTTTCGAAAGGGGCCAACTGATAACACTGGATAATTGCGAAACTTTCGATCAATTGTGAGCGATATTCAAGTTGTATCACCTAAGCCTCCTATTGCTAACAAGTAACTAAGTGGTTAATTATAACCATTTTGTCCTACAAAGAGCCATTTAAGGCATTCTGCCATTAGCAGAAAGGCACACAACTGTCAATTATGGTAAATGATACCACCTATCTTTTTGTGCTATGAGATATTACTTAGTAATACGTGAGTGCTGTAGCATGTGGAGTATTCACAGCAGGGGCCTTAGAAGTATTTCGATTGTCTGTCTACTTATAAGTAGTGTTGATTCTGAGCAGAATGTACGATGAAGAATTTTCGACTCCTGCAAGTTTTATGAGTTAACGTGGTTGCAAAACAATGGCCCAAGAACTCGAACCCTCGATCGCCAGACAGGATGTTAACACACTACGCGTTAAGCCACTCTCGTATCTCCGGGGACGTGAACGTGCTCAGTTTTAACTTTATTCCCCCATGACGTCTTTCTCAGTGACATGATGAGCTCCGATTTGTTTGTTGTACATCACAAAGTTACATTATTTACGCTACTGTTTCGTAAGGTGTCAATTACTAACAGATGATTGTCGTGCGCAGACTTTGTTCGGCTATAAGTTTTATGATTTTGTTGCTTATTACCTTATTAAAAAGGTTTCAATTGTCAATTTTTACCCAGCACATGTCGATACTAACTTATAGTCTATCGCTTCCGGAAGAAAAGCAGTCAAAGATAACACAATGCTTTGTGTGTAAAATGTTTTTTTTTAAAAAAAACATGATCTGCCCTGCATGACCGGTGGTCCACGTTTTGACGAACTCAACTATGCAAATAGGTATGCATGTATAACAGATTTAGTTTTTTGACCTAAATGGCCTTATCTCTGCTCGGCTTTTGTGAACAAAACAGCACTGTGGATGACCTAGAGTTTCGTGCATCAAATGACATAATAAAAAAATCTAAACTGTCAACATATTTGAACATCCATCAACGTGATGGCCCAAACGATCAGATACGCAGTCAACTGGATTACAAGTAACGTCAACCATGGTTATATTGTCATACCATATGCACAGTGTTGTAGTTTCACTCTTAGGTTGCCCAACAATGAAGACGGTGTTATAGCAAAGTCTAGCCAGTTTAGTCGTTTACAGCACGTTTGTACACGCCCAATTAACTTCTCTTATTCGTCCAATTATGAGAAGTAACATCCATTTAATGCACAGATAAGTCCAATTGTTGTGCTCCCTCCTACCGTTTCTGTACTTGCGGTTCCCATGAACTAGTCGCACAGCTGGCTCAATGTCCCAGTGCTGGAGAAAGCAGTCATCTGGTAGACCTTGACATTCTCATGTAATGCTTCGTACATGGTGCAGTCAAGTAAGCGACTTTCTGTGCACTTCCAGCCTAATCCTTGCAGTGTTACCAATTTCTCTGAACCCGTAATCGGAAGCTCACAAAATCTGACTTTCCCAATTGCAATGTGTCATTATACCAGCCAACCTGCAAAAAAGTAGCCTATAACCGATGAAAGGAGAATTGCCCTGATTTATAATGTCCGCGTCCAACTCAAAACAATGAGTCACCCACGCATGCAGACAACTATACGAGATACAAGTTCGGGCGGTGTGAATTACATTATCGTTGAGGAACAAGGAAGTTGAATAACATTCAAAGTTTCACTGGACGACATTTGAAAGCAGGTAAAATGTGCCTTGCCCATCTGATTTAATGACGCCGAGAGATTTAAACTAACAAGAAAATCTTGATCATTGCGTTACCGATTAGACCTAACGAGACGACCCGGGTACCTGAACGCTATCCACAAAGGCTTACTATTTCACTTTTATGCATGGGGATCCCGTCGTGCTGTTTGTGAAGTCGTTGGAATAGTACTCAGTAAATTGGTAATATCTCCATAACTTAACAGCAGACGAGATCTTCGAGAACATTTGACAGAACGTGGATATGACGTGGAAAGACGCACAGGTGACCGACGTTTACATTCAAAGTATGTTGATGGCAGTGTTCTAAACTGCGATTATTCATCAAGAACGCAGAACGTCCGAAACATATGAGAAGTCTCAGCTCGGTAAATGCAAGTTCTAAGTCTGTCAGGACCCCGCATCTGCCTTCACTCTTTGAGGTAGTTGAGAAGTTCACGTATCTTGGGAGCTGCGCCAGCTCTAGTGCCCGGATCACAAATAGTATAGCAAAAGATCAGATGGCGTGCAACAACTCAAGTCATCTGTGGCGCCAGTTTTGCTGCGGAAAGCTGTGTATACGCAACGATACGAACGATCGAATGGCACAACTGCGAAATTATACTCAACAATACGCACCGTAGCACTATCTACAATATATATATATATATATATATATATATATATATATATACTATTACGTTCCGAATTGGAAACACTGTCAGACATGGTAACATTAAGCAACCAAAGATACTTTCGCACGTGCTGGATCAATCACAACTTAAACCATAATATCCACGAGTACGGTTCAGAATTGGACGTGGATATGTCAAAATAAATGTACAACTATGTGCCGGTTGGAATCAAAAGAAGTAGTGGGATGTAGTAGTCGCATTGTCACCTAGTTTTGAATATCAGATTGTCAGGCGTAAAATAATGAACACCTGCAATAAACTTTATATACATTATGTTCAGCCGATTTGATCATGACTTCTAGTAGCCTCAGGGTTTCCACAATATTTCCGAAAGCTTGTTCACTTTTGATAACGCGCTTACAAAGATGCTGAGTGTCCAGAGGTGATTATAGTGGTTGAACAGTTTCCGGCAGGATTGATGAATGCATGGGATAGAATTTCTTACGATTCACTTGTCGGACACCTAGCTCGATATACAGATCATGACAGCTAAGCTGTTGTATTACTGACGGTTGTTCAGCTGAAGCACCGCGGTTGACCCAAGTTGTACGTATTGGGAACCGTAAGCTGACCTTTTGTCAGAACAGAACACAGGAAAGATCAATCCTATGCTTCAACATCGTGCAGAAAAGCCCTCGACTTTCAGATTCAGCAACGCGTTTCACTTTCCTAGTTAATACTGTAAAAATAACGCAACATTCGGTTACCGTACATTAACTTCAGAAAATCTGAACTTCCCCTCAACGTGCGCAGTCCGTCCAGCAAACTACAGCAACCAGCTGCAAATCTGAGCACATATAAAATGGCGCCAAACACATGCAGATGGTCAGTGAGAACAAAGAACACGAAAAAAACACTCGATTAGTCGGTGATAAAAATGAGTTTTTCGTATCTATAGCCCACTCGAGCAAGTGATCTTCACGGTTCCCCATTAAACGTTTCCAAAGTTTGCATTAAAGTGTATCATTGTATTCAGGCCCGGGGAGTGAATTGACATTTAATACAACGTTCACAGTTGATGAAAACCCATTTCTGATTCAGCTAATGATCCCTTTTGAAAAAAGCTTTTGCGCAACAGACTGGCCCAACCGCCTTTTGATTTTGATGTAATGTGGCCGGTTTGGTATACGACTTTACTTAACAGTCAGTTAACGAATGCAGATTTTCGAACAAATGGTGAAATAATCATAATCAGAGAGGAAAGACAAATGAATGACTTGAATTTCACATGATCATATCGAAGAGACTGAAGGCTCAATAAAAGTTACGATAGGAACAAACGAGAGTGAACGGACAAATTGAGTGTTAGCTTACCGCTTTGCAACTGTTTGCCACTAAACTTGCAGTCTTGCGGTACGTTTTATTAAGATAGGTCTGAAACCGTTGGGTGTCGTCATCGGCGTTTGGGGAAAGCTGCATCAATTCACCTGCGTCACCGATAGAACTTTCAGTTTAAACGGGGTCAATAACAACAACAAACCATGGATTAGATCCGCGATAACTTCAGACAGAACGGCAATGACATCGGTATCACCAATCTCGGCTAACAGACGCGAAGAATGTGTTAGGATGAAATTCCCACCAAGCACGGCCTAAAAATGAGAGTAACACAAGACAAGATGGTGTGAGTACGGTAGAGAAGATTCCAAACAAAACTTTAATGAACGGTTATTCGTATAAGCTCAACCTTCTAAACTGTCGCATCTCTCGGATAAACAAAAAAGGCTCCATCTGGGGATGTAATGCGTTAATGATAAATATGAAGACGGTTGAAAGCCAGTTTTTCAAAACATTTCAACACTATGAAGTTGCGATTTTTAGAAACATGCGGAAAACAATTTGTTCGTTCCAGTCGCAGTTACATCAGCATTATATTTATAGGTGAAGTTACCTTGAAGGAACGGAGAGCCTAACACCCTCTAGAAACGCACTAAGCAAATCCGATTGGTCAACTGAAGTGTAGCCGGCGTATTTGGACAAATACTGAAGTTTGGGTGCACTACATTCCGAATCTGACATCAGATTTGGAATCTGTGGTTAGGATTTGTCAAACAAGACAATCACACTCCAGGGTAACAAAAATTAAAATTAGCACGCCACCCGTACCAAAAGGTAGGGAAGAGATAAGCTACTCAGTAGTTGCTGCCGTTCAACAGCACGATTACACTTGGACTGCTAAAGTCAAGTCAATAACCAAATAATGATGATTCAATCACAGGAACTTTCGAGTGACCAAGCGACCTTATAATTATTGTTTTATCTGGACAAAGGATTAAGATACAAGGGACGACGAAGAGGAAGGTTGCACTTTCAGGAATATCGTTCAGTAAGATACTGTCACTACAAATCAAAAACAACGGTTAAGCGTGACTTGCGTTTTTTCGCTTCCCAAGAGAACGGGCTTTTAATTCATGTTGCACATGCGTCAATTAAGTGAACAATCATAAGCAGTCAGACTGTGAAACGAAATCTCTAATATCTTCTAAGAAATTCGCATTTACAAAACGATACGCACGAACAGTGTTGTTCACATGTTTTGGCAAGCATCTGATAGACTTTGTGTAATGGACTGTTTATTAGTAAGAAGTCAATTATGCAAACAGCTGTTTTCGGTAATTCTCATCGGGCTTTTACAATTACATAGGGTACATGCGTTTTATATATGAAAAATTAGAGCAAGTCAAATAGGTCATTAAAATCATAGACATGGGGCGGATCACAGTCTACTGGAGGGGGTGGGAGTGTTGGTGAATATGTGGCATTATCACTCGTGCCTGCCGTGAGACATGCATTCGGTGGTGTCACGCCTGCTTGGGTTTCAAGTGGCTGTGGAATAGTTGGCCAAGGGAGATGTAAGGTTTGCACGAACTGTTTTTGGGCACACAGACAGGGGTTGTAGAGTCTGATGGCAATTGCCTCGGCGTTGATAACAGTCGCAATCAGTTTATTAGTACACACCATCAACTAACAGTTTTATGACTCTTCCCGTTTTCTCTCTTCACCTATCCTATTATGTTGTCAGAAGAATAAAGCTCAATTCGCAAGCAATAAATCAGCCGAATTCACGCCCAGTCGATCGCTCGTTTGCTGATTACATCATTTATCCATCTGATAATTTCAAAATGGAACCTTTCTTGTGACCGGAATGTTCATCCAAACTCTAGACATCTATGAAACCGTAGACACATTGACACCACACGCTCAGTAACATCCATACTACCGTTGAAGCCCATGGAACCCCATAAGTACGATACTTATCAACTACTTTTTCCTGTATGTTTATGAGTAGACTGCAGGCTGTTCAACCTTCAACAGTTTGCGGAAAATACGCGAAACCACTAGACGTTTTCGTTTATCACATTTTGGCAACATTGGAAAACCGAGGTTACTAGGCCGACTACAACATCAGATCCGTTAATCCCACAATCCGGGACACGTGTGCTAGCGGAATGTAATCCAGCAGCGTAGTTCAACTGGTGCTGGAGAATACGGCACTAGACGTACAACCTGGTTTGAATCAGGCATGGTCTCTTGGAATGGGTTACCAACAGTCCTACGGATGCACTAGCCCACAGGTACATGTACCACTGGTCCACACCATGTGTCTGAAGAGGCAACTTGATTTGTTGCGCCATCCAGGCGTTGTTCGGATGTTGCATTGTAAACTTTCCGAAAGCCTATCCTATTCCGTTGAAGAGGTGAAACTGGTCATTTCGCTTTGTCTAGCTTGCGCTGAGATAAATTCAGGATTCTACAACCCATCAAAGAGACCTCCCTTGAAGCGGCCGCGCTTTTCAAGACAGCGAACGTCGATTTTGCCACGGAACCACATTGTTTCCATTTAAAAAGCCCACTTTTCAGAGAATGAACAGAAAGTAACATTCACTATCTTTCGTCCGTTCGACCTTTATTCCGCCACGTTCACTGGGGCTTAGTAACCATAATTACTGTTTTCAGTAACTGTCCTTCAATCTTCTGATCCGACAATATTTGTAGATCACCATGTACTATATATATATATATATATATATATATATATATATATATATATATATATATATATATATATATAGGTAACACCACCTGTAGAAAAACATCAATCCTCGGGAAAATAGAGAGGCATGATGTCACTTTCGTACTTATCCCTGGAAGCGTTTTCTTCGGAGCTTTCATTAAACGTCGTCCGAATTCGTTCTGTATACTCCTGAAACATTTTGTGTCTAGTTACTCTAAACACTGTTATCACCAAGCTATTCATAAAAATATGGGAAACCTTTTCCAAACAAATCAAAGCAGCGGAGAGAACGCAATGAATTGTCTATTAACACACAAATTATCAACTGATAGGTTTATTACAAGCTTTTGGATTCATCTTTTCTATGTGTTCT
>LOND01003408.1:0-17853 GCA_014220965.1 Paragonimus kellicotti | reverse complement strand
TAATTTCCAATAGGTGAATATATATATATATATATATATATATATATTATATATATATCTTAGAGCTTTAGCGGTAAAGGCACCGACCATCCACGGCGACATATCGTTTCATCCTGTAGTTCCGAAGAATGTGGGAAACTGAAAACTAACAACCGTGTTCGCATAAGTCGTCTCGATGGATTCAGAAGTGTAAACGAAGATTCGCAGCCCATTCCAGTAAGGTCGGCGATAGTTGTAGTGATCGCACTGTAAACGATTCTCTTCATTCACATTACCAAACCAGCACGCAAACTTTATTGTCAACTCCGTCAAATTCATTTAACACAACACATTTCACTCGTTCGACAAACTCTAGAATTCGTGGTCTCTGCTACTTCCTAAGATCCCGGGTAGTTGCAGTATCTGAGTCTGCTTCTCTGGACTCTGAACATGAGATCGATGAAATGTTGCTATTTCGGACTGACAAAACAGAAGGCAGGGATGGTAGGGCAGCCCTCTATATAGAAGCCTCACTTCGAGCCTTTTGTTGAAATAATCCGAAACTTACTGAGATTCTGAAACTAGTCTTGATGGACTAATGCTGATATTCCGTTGGTTGGAGTGGTGTACACGGTCTTCGTCTACTGGTCAGGCAAGAGACAAACTTATCGTATTAGGGGTCTATAAGTTACAACTTCTCTAAGTTTTCCTCACGTACTTTTAATCGGAGATGAGACTTGGACCTTTTAGAAACAAACCTTTCTGAGTTCTCGTACACGGGTTCAAAAAATTCCATGACAATACATGTTTCCCACTTGATGGAGATTTTCGGCCCGACCGAGTGTGTATTATATTACATACGTTGACGGAATGATAATAGGCCCTCGCACCTTGTTTATGTTTCCCAGTAAAAATCAGTTGCTCGTAGTCATCGGCCCATTTGGGCTAAGCAATCACGCTGTAATCTCGTTCGATCTTCAGTACCACCCTAATCGGATCAGTCAACAGCAACCGCAGAGACTCGCAAAATGAGTGTAGATAAACTGCGTTCATATTTGGCGTCTCAGGTTTGGGTGGAACTTAACGCCTCCAATTCGGTTCACGAATTGTGCATCAAGCCTTCGGACGTTTTCTTCACAGCCGTTGAGGATTCGGAACCATTGGTGGTTCAGAAACAACAAACTGCCCTATCAACTTTGGAATCAAACACTTCAACATATTCTCAAGAAGCGACACGCATGAGCGTGTTAAACTAAGTTACAATCAGAAGATGTTATGACAGTTTATATGCAAATCAGAAACCAGTGCACTGCATTCATCCGAGAAGGCTGCTTGTATTATCAGCAACGGCTAACCGCCCGAATTGTCAATGACTCGAAAAGCTTATTGCGATATGCAACTCCAATTCAGAAAGCAAAGGTTGAATAACCAAAAGTCTTGCGTCATACAGGACTTACATGCCCCAGTACGGAAGCCGCAAACGTTTTGGCAGACTTTTACAGTAGCGTTTTTATTCAATCACCTAAAGCTCCCTGGATTCGAACTGCTGGCGTGGTAGACGGCATAAGGACTGTGAATGGTTCGTCTGCAGCTACCCTGAGAAAGCTTCTGTGCTTTAAAGACAGTTCCCCTGGTCCTGAGAGTATTCCACTCAAAGTACTGGGGTCGAGCGGCTTGCTTACTCCATTATCTGCAACTGACACAGAACACCTCAAGTGGCCTAGTACGTAACAGTTGAAAGCTGGATAACATTGGGGGCTGCGTTCAGGAGTGGCACCCATACTCATTTTGATGACTATTATGTAACATCCATGCTGTCCTACTTGGCGCTCGTATATGACTTCTTCCACAAGTACTCATCTTGCAACTCCTATATCGCTACGGCCTTGTAAGGGGTCGGCGTGCTAGGCAAACCTATTAACAATCACATATCAGTGATCGAAATCAATCGGTCAGGTTAGTGGTGTTAACGTCGACTACCTTGACTCCGCCAAAGCGATTGATCGAGTGAACCAGTGCTTAATGACAAGTTGCATCACTCTGGGATACAAGCTAACTTCCCGATGTGACCGGAGTCATATCCCATCAGTAGATAGTATCGTGTACGCGTCAAGTGTACAATCATTCGCAAGACAGCTTCAGCGATGTGTCCCAGAGTTCTATCCTTGACCCGCTTTCGTTTCCTATCTGCACAGATGGCAGGACTCTCTCGATTTCGTCTTCGTTATTACCGTTTACGGATGATGCTGTGAATTGACGGTAACTGAACAAACGAACTCCCGTTCTATTCTATAAAACGACCTGAAAGTCTTGTTCAGCTAATCCCAGACGAACGAGTTGGAATTCAATGCCTGGAGGTGCAACGTTATGCATAATCGACACCTGTCGAATTTTACCTATCGTTTGAATAATCTCCTTCTTCGGTCGGTTCTCATAGAGAAGGGACAAGGGACTTCAGCTTCGCACGCTATGTGGAGCTTCTAAAAGTGAGTGTATACGCGAGGAAGAACAGAAACGCTTTTAGAGCTAAAAAGGCGACCTTTCCGACAGCTTCATCCAACCTGCCTAAAGCTTCGCTACAACAGATCTACTCGGCTGCACGTTAAGGATGGATCTGCTATTTGATCTCTCTTTCTTCGGAAGAATAAGCTGCTTCTCGAAAACGTTTAACAGCTTTCTACTAAGATCATGTGTGAGATAAGAGCAAGGCCTTATGGAATACGTCTTACGGAACCGAATATTAATTTACTAGGTTTCCGTCGGCTTACAGATGACCTAGTCTTCATTTATTTGACTATCATATCGCCTGATCATTCGCGCAAATCGGTACTCACTGTTTCAAGAACAAGCGGACTGAAAAGCCACCATCTCAAACTTGAGAAGCAGCATACCGACTAAAGTGTAGACATAACTTTCGCAGTGTCTGTAAAGCACAGAATGCTTTTCTTGAGCACGGAATCTCCGCCAACTCTGTTTCAAGTTGCAAAGCCCGTCCTGATCACCATTTTCTGCAGTAACTCAAACTATGCATCTGTTTCTTATATTTCGGCACTATCACGTTCGGCTCTGTAAATCTAAGCATAGAGATACGGAATTCTCAAAAGATTCTGACTTCAGACGACACAAATTAAACCGATACGAACGGCTCCTCTTAATTCAGCAGTATGGTTCCACGATCACTACTACGCACCGCCAGGTGTCCCAATCTGAAAGTTGAGTGCGATTGTCGTTGTGCCTTGTGCATTTAAGGCAGGAAAAGTGCTCATCAGCATGGCTTTCACAGCTTTAGCGAGAAGTGGGACACTAGCAAGATCGACACGACTTATTCGAAGTTGACGCGAAATTAATGACGGGATTAAAGTCCCAGTTTAGGGGAAGGCGGTCTCGTGATCGTGGATATTTTATTGGACACTGTGGTTAAGCACCTATTCATTTACTAGCACGGGTACAAACGTCAACACGTAGGCGGAGGCGTCCAGAAAACTTCCAAATTCAGGATTATAGACAAGAAAGTTGGACTCTATTGACCTTACCAGAATATCTCATGCACATTTTCTAGAGGGGTTTTCAAGTGGGAGTTCGTAGATTGAGATTGAATGCTGAGGCTGGAAGTTGAGAACAACTAATCATGCGACTGAGTATTTATCTAGGAAGTTGTGACAGGGGCTTAATGGCCCAAAAATACTCAAAATTCACGGGGCAATGTTTTACACATTGACACGTACGCGATATGCCAACAGCAACAGCTTCGAAGACGGGGGATTTTCCAGATGATCTGCTCCTGTGCAATGTCAACATTCTGCAGAATCAAGCAAAGTTTAGTGTCCTTCTATCAACCATAAATTTTCTTCATTTGGTTTTTATTCATTTACTGATTCACTGGTTTCTTGAGGAATGAGGAGCAGAATACGCGTATGATATCCCTGCCTCAGGGTATTCCGGTATAAATCGGCGTAGTTTAATGGCAGATTCGATTTCAGTGTGACAGTCAGATTGTGGTCCGTCAGCTCTAAGCACGTAAACTGCGGAAATGATATAAATAGAGTGTGTCGCTAACAATAGCTGAGCGCCTAAGGTGGTTGCATCATGATGTTGTACAACAGAAAAATACGGGAGACTATGTAGAGAAGGGAAAAGCGAAAAGAGAGAAAAAGAGGAGAAAGGGATGACAGCAATTAACGGACACGGGGCTATGAGTACCCGATTCCCAATGGCCAATTCGGAATATCCCAGTCATCCACCTACTTCTTTAATGCATCCACTAACACCGCCAGAAAAATCGAAGATACAATACACTCCATGATAAACATAATTAAACGATAGGACTATATAGTCTAAGCAGGAGGCTGCCACGTGGCACAGAAACCTTGTACTTTTAGTCCCTGAAATTCATCGTATCGGCGATGATGAGAAGGTTATTGTTAGCGTAATTTGGGAAGCACAGGATTGCGTGTTTCAATATAAGGTCAATTCTTAAACTCATTTACGCTAAGGGGATAGACCTCGAATTGAGAGACGGTTTTCTTGCGACAAGGCGCACCGTCGACTCTTCTGGTGGTTCATCTCTTGATAGTTTTTAGGGCGATCACGTCTTTCTACGGTAAGATGCACACGTATGAATGCCGGCTTCCAGCGGACTTACCAATACGCTATAGATGTGTGAAGAAACATCGATTTGGAATCTCTCGAGAACCGCACTGAACATGGTTAGCCTGCCATCAGTGATATCACGTTAGCACTAGGACAGAGGTTCGATGTGAATACAGTACCAGATTGCGCCCCTGGGAGATAGTGTCTAAGGTAACGTCACCGGTGAAGTGAGTTTTGGTGATGTGATGAGGTATGTGTGTAGTCTCCAATTGGAACATGTTAAAAGACAGTCGATCTTGCACGGACTATATTTGCAGAACATTCACATTTGAAAATATGTGCCTCATCGTTGTGTAGAACACACCAAAGCTTTGTATCGTAGGAAATTCGCTCGCATGTGAAGGGTCATTGACGTAGTCCACGAGTAATAATGAACCCATCATGAGGACTTGTGGCAAGCCAGGTGCGGCGCTGAATGGACTAGACAGCACGCCGTTAACGTTACCTGAGTAAGTGCGACAGGACGTTTATTGGTTGAGTCATAAACAAACTTCACCGCATAAGTCCAGCTTATTCAACTTAGCTAAAAAGAAAGTGTAATCGATCTGATCAACAGCGTTTGTGAAATTTAAGAACACGGCGTCTGCTAGAAGGGGTTCTTCAGCAGCTTTTGTTTACAAGTCAGCCGCACCCGGCAGGTGCTGTTGAGTGACTATTTCTGAAGCCATGCTACCCGGTACTAAGAGTGATACAGCATTTAAGTGAACTCCTACGAAGTCATCTACCATGCTGTTCACTACTTTTGGCACGCTTAGGAGTACGGCAATATGTCTGAAAATACTGGTGTTTGTTCCGTCCCCGCCACTGTAGACGGGAACGATGACATCAGGCGTTCAGGAGAAGGAATACTACCGATTGTACAGCAGTATTGGAACGAACGACCAAACGGTTCTGCCAACTTATCTGCGCATGCTTTCAACAAGTCGCAGTGACATATCAGCGCGTAGCAGCAATAGCTTGGCGCGTACGTTAGTCGAAATGAAATAAGGGGATGTATCCGACGGACTAGGCTTAAAAACCATGCTTCTTTGTTCTGCTTCAGCGGCGTTGCTGAAGACTGCTGCATATTGAGTACGTAATACACCTGATGCCTCGATATTAGAATCAAAGAATCCTGAAGGTCACATGGAGGTTAACAGCAGCTTTCGATGTGGTCAGAGAAACCATATACTCTAAGAACCTAGTAGGACAAACACCGATTAATGATAATCGGTGAGTCCTACGGCCAATGTGTACGCCCGCTGTGCTCCAATTATGACAACATTTATAGGCTATGTGTGAAGCACTATCTCCTTTAAGAAGAAATGCTTCGCGCAAAGCCCACTTTTCCCTCATTAAACGCTTGATTGGGTGTTTAAGCCAGGAAGGCTTTTAGGCGGAGCGTGTTGGAAGGTGGTGAACTAGTTATCGCGGTATTCGGATGAGGAATAATACGGTCTTGATTTTAATCCACTGTTCTACGCTCACCAGATAGTAATCAGTTGGCTTGAAAGGAATGTTCCGGGATAATCTGGAAGTTGGCTCGTCTGAATTTGCGTCGAGTCGGTAGTGAATGATGAGTAGTGATGACGTCACATACATATTATGCGAAAACTGACTGTAGCGTGGTCGTTTGAGCCCAGTGACGCTCCAACTTCAACCATATCCACTATGTAAAGTTCGGAAGTCAACACTATGTAAAGCCAGGATGACCTATGACCTTTCCATTACTTTGTTGACGTGCTCGGTGAGTTCCACTCCCTGCACGAGATTGTAGAAAATAGCGGCCGCGGTTCCGAAAGTTACCACACGGGAAGACTTGTATGCAGGATGCTGAATTCCCTTAGAACGACGGCACGGCAACCCGTCAAATGATGTCGTGCATTCCAATCTGGTATTACGAATGGGGCATGACAAATGACGTCGACGACAAATGATTGAGATAGTTAACGGTTATTTACGAGGATTCGACAAAGTACAGCAAGATCGGATCTCTATTTAAGGTTGCGGACAATCCAGGACCGATATAGACGGATAGGCCTCGCCATGCTGACCATCTAACCACGTAAAATATAGTAACTAGGATGAAGTCTCTTGGACGGATATATTAGGAGCTAGACATGTTTTCACTTCACCTATAATCTTAAGCTTCTTTGAGTCAAAAAGCTATTGCAATCCATGCAATTCTTGTTCACAGAAAGAACATTAGTGAACATACACCAACAAGTAAATGTGTCTTCATACCCTTTTCAGTAATAGCGGCTGTCCTTAGACGACCAACGATGATTTCCTGGACCTAGGCCAAAAGTGTTGAGGCCGAGCACGCTAAGTGCCCTTACTGTGTAGGACGCAATGAGGAGCTTTAGGATCTGTTATCTTAACCACAGTTGCCCCCCCCCCAGGAGGTATACCAGTAACAAACACTCCGCGGTCAGACCCCGACCAATCTGCCTGAAGTCGGAATGAGGGCGGGAAGTTGTCTTTTAACGCGTACCATCTCTGAAGCGCATCGAATAACAGCTCATTTGTGAGAAGAGTGGTCCACTAAAGGTTTGGGTCAGAGATGGGACTCGAGTGAGCTGGGCTCAGAAAGCGCTGAACGGACCATGCTTCGCATTTGTCCAAGTCCACGTTCAGTTGGACTCGAAAAAGACTCCACTAATAAATGTTGTGCACGTGAGGAAGCAGCGCATTCGCATCTTACAACTCCCCTACATCATGTATAATAAAACTACACGTTCAGTCGTACTGAGAACTTTTGCAGTCTCAATATGTCGTTAGTCAGGCTTCCCCGACCGCCTGAGGTTTCGTCCTTAGAGGAAAATTTTTGATCCTGAGCAGGAAAAAATGTCGTTAATAAAACTCCTATCTGAACGAGCGTGACGCGGATCGGCTGCAGGCGCTGTCTTTGCAGGGTTTGTGAAGTCTGTAGAGTTTGGGCTCATATTCTAGGCCCAGCTTAGGTGGTGCGCAAAGTAACCCCATTCCAAATGATCATCCGTTTCTTTTTAATGGGGCGATACGCTTTTGCTTGCTACAGCGTCATAGATAGCGAGGTTACGTCTAGCGAACTTATAACACTGACCATGCATAGTCGTGTAGTCTGAGCTGATGAAAGGCTGCGTGATTCCGGTTCTCGACTGGCGGCTTAGGGCTTTCCTAAGTCGTGGTAACTGACAACTGAGAAGCACCAACTCGGTGACACAATCCCACCACGTTTTCTGCTTAGCGTGTTTTGTTAAGACTTATGTACTAGTGATTACAGCAGGCGGAGGGCTTCAGCAGTGTTCAACCAGGATGATTCTAACTGGTGTAGCGCGTCAACAGCGCGTGTTGTAGGAGGTGATGAGCTAGGTTGTTTGTTATATCTGCGTTAGGAGTGACGTTATCTGTAAGAGTGGTTAACTGACAAGTCATACAGTGGCATCTGAGGGTCGATGAGGGTGAGTCTCACAGCTATGAGTGCAAGTCTACTGGAAACTCGGGACCGCAACTTCAGTGAACCCAGTAGTTACAGAAATTAAAGACCACGGTTTTGCTCTCTGAAGTGACCAGAATGCGCTTGCCTTTAGTTTAGGACGCTGCCCACCAGGCGACACTGAAGCACATTGGGCACATATACGGTATGCATTGCACAAATGCAGTACCGTCTCCTGTCGTACTTATGCACGTTTAGCAGCCAACTGTCGGGTCTCTATACGATCTTTGGAACTTCTTCACACTCGATGAAACATTCCAAGCACCGGGAAGCACAATTCGTCCCACAAGGCTTGGAAATCCGAAAGTAACTAAGAGTAGGTCGCGGAGCGTGATGGACACAACGCGCTAATCGAGATGAAACAAGTAGCTGCTACCGGGAATTCTCGAAAGTATTTCTCATCAGAGCAACGGGTAGCAGGAAGCCAAGTGTTGGCAAAATGAACTGGGTTGCCAATAGTGAGCCTACTCGTAACTTTCAACGAGGCTTTGGACGATGGGTTGAGCACTTCCAACAGCAGTTCAAGCGGCCACCCACGTCATTAAATGCGCCACCGCGCTTTGCTTATGCTCACTGGTCTGTTGGAGTTTCTCCGACACCAGGAAACGGATGAGCTGACTTAATTCATGAGAGGAATAAATGCGTCAATTTCAAGCGATTCTGCAGCACAAAAGAAGTTTCCCAACGTCTTCGGCAAGTGAAGTCACTGACCAGCTGCGGTAGGCGAATGAGTCGGCGTCGAAACGATCAGGACGCTGGATACAGTCAGACATTTTACAAGCCGAATAAATTATGATGATTCGAATTGCGTTCGACAGACAGTACTAAGAGAGAATGTGAGTTGCCAGAACGATAGGCTTTATTCAACTTGTAAACAAGCCATATAGCTGCAATGCAAAATAGAGAACGTGATGAGCGATGAATAATGCAGACGAATGAAAAGATACAAGTGCATAACAGCCATTCATATAGAAAGCCAACAGTTGTTACTGGATATCAGAGGGGTCTCAAATTCGGTCGACAGAGCTGCACTCCGGAACTGTCTACCAAAGAACTATGATGTAATTTATGATCATACAAACTGATAATACCACATGCATATTACGTGCTCCAACACATTTATCGCTTGACCTTTTCAGCCCTATCGGCTCTGTTGTAAAGTGAATAGTCTCCATTGCAGCAATTTTGTTCCCAACCTCTCGCGCCCATCGTATGAGATAACTGTACTCATTCGTAGACCCAATTCATTCACTTCACAACAGTGGAGTAATTTCTACAACTGGATTGATTCGATGTGGGCCCATGCGCTGCCGATTCTGTGAAACAATGGAAACACCGGTTTAGGACATTTTCTTTCTTTCTCGATTCTCTCAGGTCGGAAAATCCATCTGGACTGTTTACTTTGTTCAGTTGCATTCGCATCATATCCGACTGCGAAACCTGTGAAGACGCCGTTGAGACACTTCAGAATATTCACATGCAGCCTCGTGACGAAATTTACGCCCGACATGTGTTGGCAACATGTAAGGCAGGACCCCGGATGAAAATCTCGATCAGTTTGTCTGTCGGTTTAAATCGTTGGCCAATGAGTGCATATTCAAGACGGTCAGGGCAGGCCTCCTTCAAACACGAAGCAACGTCCTTCCACCTCAACTGTAATATCGTCGCTGGTCGTGGCTTCGGTTCCACAATGTCTTACAGATGCTGTCACTCGATTCGACGTTAACGGACAAGTTTTGCATGAACCCATAGACACGGGGAGTAGTGAGAGATATGTCTGATCATCCGTTGTTCAAAAGTATAAGTGGGATATCTTGGAATATCAGCACAGCATCGCAATAGCCAACACTAATCTTACCAATCACACGCTATGGCAGTCTGCTTCAGAAAGAACCTTTCAAATGCCCTGTACTTCTCAGTCTTTGAGCGGATGTTCTTATCTGCCATGATGTCTTGAAACTTCACAAATGTGTCGAGGATCCATTCGTCGCCTTTTGTTGGGCAATTCCTTATCCAGTTACAAGCTCATTACAACAAAATCCCGACGTCATTCTTGCAAAGACGAAAAAATTCACCCGAACTGAATTCGGTCGGCTACTCAAGGAAGGGGTAACCAAACCATCCAATTCGTGCAAATTCAGAAGAAAAGAATGGTTGTTGATTACAGTCAAACGATCAACCGGTTTACTTTCTTGGACGCTTATCCTCTTCCAAAGATTGATGAACTAGTCGAGAAAATTGCACAATATGAGAGATTCAGTGCAATGGACTTGAAAATGGCATATCAGCAGATACTATTAAAGAATAAAGACAAATCTACGTTGCATTCTAGGCTGGTGGGAATGTATCAATTTTGCCGTATACGGTTTGGTGTCAGTAATGGAGCAGCAAGCTTTCACAGCATGATCGATGAGCTTCCAAACACATTTGCATGCCATTAAAAAACGGAATAACCACAGCAGTATCGCAGTCATCCGGGACCAATCCTTCACTTACGGGCTGGTCGAGCAATGCCATGAATGGCACCACCAATGTATCTGCAATCATTTTCTCCTTTTCCGATCATATCATCTCCACTGAGGATTCATTATCAACTCTCAAATTCACATTGTGGGAATTAACGGTTGATGTTAATCAGCTATTTTATATCCAATCATTTGAATTTATGATTTCATCGCAAATCGCTTTTTAACCATGTTTTGACTCTAAGTTGGGATTTACCATTTGGTTCTAACGATTGTCTATTGACAGTTTTCCCTTGAAAACCATTTATAATGACGAGTACATGTGTTGTCCAGTTATGTCTGTTCAGGCAGTTCTAGTTCCAGCTCGCGTTGCAGTTCTTACCACGAGTAGTACCACACCAGGTGCACCGGGTTATAGTGGATCAGTCATCATCATCATCATAGACAGCAATACATCAGTGGTTCACACTGATGCTTAACTGCCACATGTGTGTGGGCTGAGATACTGCCAGGACGCCCAGACCTAGACAGGAGAACGATTAGGGTTCTCAACCAAAGCCTTTGGCTCAAAAGCCTGTACCGCAAGGCAGCGGTTGGGTGGCAATGTACCAGAACTGGTACTTTTTCCGGAAAAAGATGCCAACCTTCTTCCAACCCCCAACCTGGAGGACCAGGAGACTGGTTTGTCAGACCTCTACCCATTGGCCTGCCTGGTATGAGTGACTCTATCGGTGTGGTGACCACACCGTCCAGTTTAGCCCAATAGGTCATCGAGATGCGCAAGCCGTCACACCACGTCAAGGTCCAGTCTCGTTGTGACAGTAGTGGATCAGTACTCGGCAACAGAACAAAATGACCACGAATTCCTCTACATGTAGTTTTGGAGGTACACTCTCCATTTTCTGTTATGGGAATGTACCTAATTCGAGTAACCTGTAAAGCTCGGCAACTGACGCTTTGTTACGAATCACCAAATCAACGGAGACACACCTTGTGTAACTCAGCAGTTTTTTGCATAAGACCTCTGTATTCATTCAGCAGTATGAGACACTGGACATGGTCAGCTAGCTCTGTGCTACAAGCCCACCGCTGATAGGCGCTAAGGAAGCCATAGAACTGTCAAAATAGTCAGTGAGAGATGCGGCAACAGTTCCAAAAGATAGAAGATGCGACAGTTGCTCGATAATATTCGGAACCTATTTAGTACAAAACGATCCATTGATTTTGTTTAAGCAAATACCTGCTACCCTGGTACCCGATTTCTGCAGTTACATTACCTGTGTTAAATGAATGATAGCCAAAAAGACAAACGCTATAAACGGCATAACGGCAACCCTCCCCCAGGCACTCGGTCCAGATGAAATTGTCTCAAGGCCAGAATGAGCTGAATTGTTACCTTTTTGATGTAAAACGTTTGTCCCGAAATAGGTCCGTTGGGGGAACGAAAGTTGAGAACTTTACTCCATGGAACAAGGTGCGTTACAGTTCTCGAGATCCTTCCACTGTCTCTCCGAGGTTTCTGACATACGGTGCAACGAAGATACAAGTAATGACGACTCGGATAACCTATCAGAGGTTCAGTCGTTAAAACAGTCCGATAATGAAACAGCAGTCACCAAAGAGGCCACCCCATGCGAGCATCTTGAGCTCCCCATGATGTGTGAGTCTGAGAGTTACTTTTGAAAAGACAGAAGTGTTGCCACTTGGAACACCCAGACTATAGTCCGACCAGGTGCATTTAAATATGCACAGTAAACACCAAAATGCAGGAGACCCTCTTTCTCAGGAAGTGAAAGAAGGGCTGCTGGTTCAGCCGCCATGAAAGGTAACCAATTAACTAAGCTTTTTTCAATGTCAGGTGGATCCTATCACGAGCAAATATGAGACGCGATGTCAACCAAGTGTTCTTTTTGGGCAGGGATCTTCAAAAAAGCGCCGTCATCGAGTATCACACGAACAAGTATTAGTCCTCAAATACCTTCGATAGAGTTCCACAAACCTGGGAAAGGACACCCACGCAACATCTACAAAAGGGAGTGGTGCCAAGAGCCACCAAACATGGTGCTCAAACTTGTAATGCAAAGATTGTTCACACACAAGTCAGCAGGCCTGCTGTACTTGCGCGGAGATTTACACCGTAGCGCGGAAGAACGCACCGGGTTACGATCACTCGGGAACGCTTTCAAAGAAGAGTCGGAATAAGAAGCTCGATAAAGCCTATTCGTCGCTACTAACTCCTCTTCCTATTCTAATGGGAAGCATGCTTCCATTCTTCAATCCTCATGTTCCAATTCTAGTTACGTTAACTGTTTTAGTCTGATGAATAGACCTCCAGAGCTAAGACAGATGGCATACGACGAGCATCCGCAAATCACAACTCTGACGCGAACAGGGTTGACGCCAGAGATAAGTGATAATGAAATCTGCATCCCTGACTAGTCTCTTTACCGTGCTGATTGCAAAAGGAGGTGCGTGTGAGGTCGCTATCTACGCCATTCTTAGGTTACACCTTTCTTCCGTATGGACCAGCAATATTCCCTTCCCCATATGATTACAGTAGCCACGAGTCGCTTTTAGAGAGTTATCCACCGCTCAACTTCAAAATTCTTTTGGACAATGGAACTCTTCCTCCTCACTTGAACTAATTTATTCCTAATCAGTACCCGTCTCATTTGCCGGTCATGCGTGACTTTGACACCGCAAAAAACAGTACGATAAGCCTGAAGACGCTGAAGCATTCTTCAAAATGTGCAAACGGTGCAAATCGGAAATCATCATCATCATCACAGATAGCAATACATCAGTAGTTCACACTGATACCTAACTGTCAAAATCATGAATAAGAAAAGCAAACCATATACAGAAAGAGAGAATAAAAAAGAAGCCGATGGGAAGGACCTCACTACTAAAAATAACTACGTCCATATTCAAACATTCAACATCAGGATGCCTATACATTTCAAACAACCGAGCTGTAAGTGAAAGTAAGGCGTCAAGACAGCTTCCTTACGGCTTTCACTGCCCCGCATCATTAAGTGCACTCACTTCACAGACAACTCGGCCAAACAACGACAACATTCACGCCACTGAGCTCGATTAGCCGCCATCTCACCTAACGTCTCAAGCCACCGACTCTGTGAGTCGCGAGGGCCCCAGCCCGGGAGACGAACCCGACCTACAGTGACCAACCCCTTCGTGAACGATTTCATTTGTCTACGCCAGGTCATCATCTGTCCACCTCGCACCTTGCGCCAGTCGGCCGCAGCGTCGGCAGAGTGCTCGGTGTGGCAAACGACTAGCTGGCATCCTTAGTACATGACCCAACCATCTAAGTCTGTGCAAATGTAGTGACTGAACAAAAGAACTCGTTTGACAATCAGTGCCAAACACCCGCTTCCTAACCTCCTCGTTGCTCACTCGCTGGTGCCACCCGATACGAGCGATCGAACGCAGACATCGGTGGTCAAATACCTGAAGACGGTTCACGTCTAATCTGAACGGCCGTAAAATAGAACATCCCTCACTGTCGCCTTATATACGCGACTCTTAAACATCGGAGGGACCCCTCTCTGACGTCAGAAGTGCCCCCAGATTAGCGAACATCGTCAAAGCCTTAGAGATACGCGCTTCTACTTCATTCCCACACATCTCCGCGCGCGCTAATGAGCTTCCCAGATACACAAACCGGTCGACAACCTCCATGACTTCATTATCTAACATTAAATCTACGTGATCACAGCAATCTTGCAGAAGCACTTTGCATTTTGAGGCTGCAAAGCGCATTCCGAAGTAATTTGCAATGCGTGAACTAGTATAGTGCTCTAGCGATGTTTGTGCTGCTTGAAAGTGTCAAACAGCAATACCTTATCGTCAGCATAATCAAGATCAGTCAGTCTTTCACCAGGTAGGAGGTCCACGCCGGCATCATTTGAGTGCCGCAGACAGTCCTCCATTATTTCATCTATGACGAAATTGAACAAAAATGGCGAAAGGGGACAGCCTTGACGTACGCCGCTCCTGGTGCTGAAACTGTCAGACAGTTCACCGTAAACCCTAACCTGAGCTGAAGGTATGGGAATAAAGCGCCGACAGTATGTTCACATACTTAGTCGGTACACCCCTACGTTTAAGCGACTCTAAAAGTGTAGATCGGTCCACCGAATCAAACGCACCTTTATAGTCGAGGAATACGGCGATTGTTGGCCGGCGGTACACATGACGCTGCTCCAGAATTTGGCGAAGGGTAAAAATGTGATCTATACACCCCGCCCAGGGCGAAACCCTGCTGCTACTTCTAGTTGACTTACGCCATAAAAAAACGTCTGAGTGCAGTATGCGCTCAGTATACTAGTTGATTCTTCCTGATCTTTGATTTGAACTATGGAAAACAACGCAGTGTACGTTCACACTTCAGCTGCTTCGTCCAGTTGACTTTATTTATGAACGACATTGATAAAATATCACACGGAAGTAATTAGTATTAACTTGTATTTCGACCGTTCATGTTATATGAAACTGATCTTCCACAGTTCTGTTAAAAGACATTTTGATGAGTCTGCAAAAGCTGTAGGTCAGGTTGATCCGCTCTCAAACGTATGACGACGTTTAAGAAATGATTTATTACCGTTTATGACGTTGGTACTCGACCGACATTGAGTGCTACGTCGGCGTGACACGTAGCTCGCTTGTTTTGACTGGCTATGAAACAGTGCCCTTGCTTGCACATCTAGCGGTCTGAAGCAAGTTCTGCAGAATTTAGTAAAAGACAAGCGAAATTACCATCAGACAGGATCCCTAGACTCCCATTCGAACGAAGAGTCCACTGCCGTTAACATGTAAGTTCCATCATCGCACAATCATTTATCACGGGGGCTAATAATTGGTGTTCTAAACATGAAGTATAAACGGAGTGAATAGTCTGGCTTTAAACGGTAGTGCGGTCGTCCGGCGCCGAACTATCATTAACATCAAGCCACATTGATGACCCGTGGATCTGGCAAGCATGGAGCTCCTGCGATGGCATTCCTGGGATCTTAAGTTGAGAAGATGGGCAGACGAAAAATTAGAAAACATACTGATAACCACCAGTTAGTCTGCAGCTGACGAAAACATGGACCAACAATCGTCAGAATCATGAGTATCCATGATACGAAGATTGAACTGTTGTAGCTGAAATGGTACAAGTGAGAATCAATGTTATCGTCGGAGAAATAACGGGTATCACAGTGGGTTACTAACCCTCAGATAAATGAAAAGTTACACCCAGTCATAGTCAGAAAGTAATGAACTAGACAGTACGCAGGCTGCCAATGATAGAGTGGGACATATTACCCACGTTTACACTGTCCCATATGGACCGTAGATAGAAACAACCACGTAATAACGCCAGATGCAACCGGTTTTATGACATATCGTCGACCGGCTCATACTTGAAATACCGACACAGAAACAGACTAAACACATACTTCAGATAAATAACTAACCCACAAACGTGGATGGCATAGCTTTCATTGAATTTACTTTGATATTTAGTGTAAATGCAATGTAAACGCAATGTGGTCGGAAATTACAAATTCATTCATATCTTCGAAACCACGGAAAACAGCGTGTTTCTACCAGCGTAAGTATGTATTCCACCATGAAAATTCCGATGGAAGCATTTTCAGAACGCAAAATCGACTACGAAGCCAACATGATGACTTTATCGAAAAAAGGCAAAGTTTTTCTTAACAGAAGTGCAGAATGAGCAATTTCAATGGGTTGTAAACGGAAGTAGGAAGCCGGAGCTTTTGAGAATTCCGTATCTCGATGCGTAGAATCTCAAGGTCCTCAGCAATGGGCTGAAATGGGGAAAAAGGTGCAGCATCCGAACTAATGCAATATATGTTGGTCAAGGCGAGCCTTGAAAATTGTTACAGAGCTGGCAGAAACAACATGGCTTGGAAGAGCATTCCAAGCCTTGCAAACACGCAATGAGAAAAAGCTGTCTACATTCTAGTCTGCTATGTTGGACCTCTAGTTTTAGGGGGTGGCCCCTCAGTGTCAAGCTATTTCCCCTGTTGAGCATTGGCCGGCAAGGATGATCCGGGGACTTCATTATCAAAAAGGTTAATACCAAATCACCTCTAAGCCGACGATACTCTAAAGAGTACATGTTCAAAGATTTTAACCTTTCCTCATACGGCCTGGTTTTCAGACCCGGACTGCCCTAGTGGCTCGACGTTGCACGGTCTCCAGGAGCAGCTTGTCCTTTTGGAGATGTGGCCAGATCACAGTTCCATTCTCCAGATGCGGTCGAACGAAACTGTTGTATAGAAGCTGAAAACAACTGGGGTTGAACTGGCCGAAAAGACGTTTCAATAACGCCAGGGTGTTGCTAGCCTTTTTGCGTTTGTTTCAGCGTTCGCAGAGCTCGAGAGAGTGTGCGAAACAGTGGTTCCTAGGTCCTTCTCGATAAGAACTGTCTGAAGCGGTACCCGTCGAGGTAATACGTGGTTTTTAGAGAGCTGTGGATGTGCATGACTTTACACTTACCAGCATTAAAGTCGAGTCGGTTCACTCGAGACCAGTTGAATAGAATGTCAAGGTCTCTCTGTAAGATAACAGAATCATCGGTGGTGTTGGCACGCCAAATTTTGACGTCGTCCGCAAACAGTAATAACGGGGAAGTGATTGAGAGTGGAAGATCGTTGATAAATATCAAAAATAGTAGCGGACCAAGAATTGAACCTTGGGGCACTCCACTGAGGCTAGGCCTGCAGGTAGAGAATACGCATTAACCCAGCCAACACATGGGACGCTCATAGGACGGTCGACCGTCCCCTGAGTGTCCTATGACCGTCCCATTTGGGACACTCAACTGAAACGTCTCACACGCGGCAAACAATGTAGCTATTCCAAGAATAACTTGATAAAAGTGTTTTTATGAACCGCAGCATTCGCATACGTTCGACTAATGGTGATATACCTCGTTGTTGTTTATGTCGACTTTAATAATTGTTACGCGCCAATTTGAATATTTCTCATGTCAGCATCGAGGATGTTCGCGTTCCATAGTTCATCTCTCTAACATGCTGAAGTACGGCAATAAGGTTGCCCGTAGCTTTTCCAGAGATATCAACGATTCACGTATGTTAACTAATTAACTTCATACATGTATGCACACTTATAAAACGTATTATTATGGCTCGTTTGAATTTTGTATAAGTTCAGCAGGGCATATCTCGGTTACTCGATATGCGCTAGCATACATCTGTAGCATTAATGAAATGCTTAGAAAGAATACTGTATGATTGTTATGTT
>LOND01003407.1:24605-50877 GCA_014220965.1 Paragonimus kellicotti | reverse complement strand
TCTATAGCCCACACCACTGCCCTACGTAACAACCTGAGTGGGAGACAGCAGAGACAAGCCGCTCCACGTGAGTTGTGTATGCGTCCGATAACAACAGTAATAATCCCAAGTAACTGTATTCCAGTGCTACGGCCTATTGAGTCAATGGTAAGCACCCAGAATTGTTAACTAAGTACGAAAAGTTGTCATCCAGTACGTTATAGTTGTAAAGAGATTGGATTGGACAAAAGCATCAATGCAAAATCAACTGATGATTCGCAGAAGGCTACGGCCAATCATTGTCGACAACGCGAGCAAACTGGCATGTCAGCACAGTGACCAATCCGGATGGCACGCTGCCGTAGCATCGGATTTTGTCATAACCAGCATCAGAGTAAAACAAGCTGTTTAATGCGTCACGCGCCTAAAACAAACGAGCTACAAGCGGAGCCGAACTGACCAATAGTAAAGCCAGGGCGTCGGCACCAACAGTAATCCTTCATTTTGCTGATGCATTTTGTCATTAAAATAACCAATGGAAACCCAATAAAACTGAGATTTGCTTTGTGCCACAAGTTTTGCTTTGATTTCGCTTCGGAAGGTAGCGACTTTTCAACAATAGTGAACCGGCCAGACAACTCACCATAGAAACGGACTACTGGATGAGCCTCGTTTCACCAGCATTTTCTGAGGAATCGAATTAGCCACCAGTTCCAATTGGTTTCAGTCTTTTCCGATTGTTCTCTCTATTGACCTATGCTGTAAGGGATTTCGTGACCCACTCTACACTTCTCATACAATAAACTCCTTCCCCGGAACGCACTACTCTCTCATTTCTGCTGCACAAACCTATAAACTTGAGCCCACTGAATAGCCGACCAACTCAGTCTGAATTAGATTTTTTTTTTGGCCGTTTGCCTCTAAGAACCGATCGCCCGTATGATCAAGGATAAATGCCAATTAGCCATCAATGCTTCATTTGCTCTTACACATAGCCTTAATTCATATATGTCACAGTTCACCAAATGTGAAGTAACTCAGTATTGGTATACGAATAGGAAAGTCGGCTCATTTCGGAGGAAGTTCACACTATCTTCTTGTTCAATTGTGCTTACGGTTTAAACACCCGATGAATGATGAGCCTCCAACCAAGAGAGCACAGTAGGAGAGTATGACAAGTCGACCTCAGCCGTATTCCAGTACTATGGTTTATCAGGATAAGTGAATGGTGTCTGATAGAAAAGACAGCACAATGAATAAACTGTTCGATGGGACAGATAAACGCCATGACCCGTCATCGCTGAAATGAGAGTACTAATTCTCTACCAACCTGGGAAGCATCAACACTTACTGTCTGTACTCCTAGCGAGGTTAACTGATAAATCAATAAATGTTTCACGAAAAGTATGCATTGCCTTTACATGAGAGTTTCACTTAATACGCAAATGCACTGACATGTCATCTGGTGGCTTGGCTTCAATCCATACAATCTTCATCATGGAGTTGTATGAAAGTATCTCCCAGTGACCGGATACTAAAACTTGCTTACGGCGTTCTGTCCCCCACTGCTGATGTGAATCAGTCAACATTCCCCATTCAGTTTGCGGCACACTCATCTGTGTAAAACTGATTAAAAATGATGTTAGCAAATTGCCTCTAAACTGCAACCGATTTCATTAGACAAACCGAACGGCAGCTGAAAATCGACAAACTTACAATGTTAACACTTCGCAAATGTAATGGTAGTTGGAGCTGATTATTGGCTCGAACAAGAGCATCTTCAGGCCAAGCAGCAAAGCTGGGTATACTCCCAATATTCATGTGAGATGACGGTTAAAGTACGATGTGTGTTGATTGTTTGGGAGAACGAACACGACGACCAACACCATGCAACCAATTAGAGCACGAGAAATGACCGACATCATTCTATCAATAATCAACATCGCGGATGCAAGGCAAATGGCACATTATCCACTGAGAACATACAAGCCATCTATCAATGAAAATGGGTGAGAAAGTTGATCAGTGGATCTGAGTGTTTTTCACAACAGTACAGGACCTCACACTTGTATTTGTTTATTTCACAGAGGACATGGCAACAAGAAGCATCTGTGTTCTCTACATTTTCCGATCGTCAATTAAACTAGCTACCCACCATTCATACTGTCATGGAAGTTACCCGCTCCTTCGGACCTGGTACCCATATTGCGACTAATTCTTTCGTCTCAACATCATAAGTAAAGGCGTTCTTTAGAGTTATATTAACCCAGAGTGTTTTTTGTGAGCCTCCAGTAAAGCCAGCAAAGTGGGACTCAACACAACGCAGAACGAAAGAAATAGCATAAAGGTTCACCTACCCGATTGGATTAAATCAGACCACAGCTATTTCTCTCCAGATTTCCGTAGAATTCATCAGAAGTCAATTTTGCAAACAGCTATTTCCGGTTACTCCGCCTATACCGGAACCAACCTCTGTAGGCCTAAGGGTTTTTTACTCACCGAACACTGCCAAAATGAAGAGCTTTGATCGAAATAGCATTGTATTTCGACGGCGCGTCACCTTATGCACCTCATAGAAGCGTGAATATCTCAAATACCGCCTAGACCATGTTTGCAGATGTTTAGGTGTATTTTGCTTTGCAACTTTATTGTGGTTGACCGGATCCTGAAAATTTATACACCCGATACTACTGACTAACAATTTATGAGCTGAAGATATTCACGCATTTGCACTGATCTTTCTGTAGTTCGTAATTCACGTAGTCGTAAAACCTGTAATAGTTTCAGTGATCAATTTTCTATCATTCGAAGTTCAGCCTCGACTTTACTCCATTCACGACTGAGGGCAACTTTATGGCCGCTTCATCCTGGTGGACCTTCGCTGTTCGTCCACTAATTGTGGACCCAAGATTCAAAATCCGGGTCCCAAACCATTTCATGGGAATTCCAACTGAATTTCTCACCCAAATTACAGGCATTCCAACCGAGTCGGGTTAATGAACACTCTCAACACACCGTTGTAACCACAATCATGCTAGCTGGAAACGGAATGAACGCGCATCCCGGGTCAAATCGTTCGTCTGGTAGCATCTCCTCTTCGAGGTCGTTGATCGTACGTACGTGAGTGAGGATTCACTTAGATTGGAGTCACAGCGATCCGTGTGCGGCTTGATCGTTGAGGTGTTGGCAACGTTTCGTGACTCCTCTTGAACCGTAACGTTCTGCGTCTCTGGCGTGCCTCTTAACCATTGGCGTTATCCAGTAGCTCTTTCTGCAAAAGCCATCGATTTTCAGAATGGGCCGTTTGTCCTTCAGACGGTCTGATCTGGGTGACATGCTGTATCCAAGCCTGTGAGCCAACTTGAAACTTTCCTAGAGTTACTGGCTCTCCTTTCGAATTCTCTCGGATATCCACGCAATCTTCTATCCCCACGTAGTCTTGGCCAGTTACCGTTTGACTAATCTCGAAGGAACGGGATTGACCTCCATGCTTTCTATTACACTGCCGTTCCATCGGGAAATTCCTGTTAGCCACCGGTGGCCTGGAAGAATATGATAGATCATTCGATGTTCGCAGTCTGCGTCCCATCACAGCTTCAGCTGGGAATTTCTTTTCTAGAATCTGTCGATTCGGAGTCGTTCGGTTGTTGAGAAAGCCTCGAGGATGTCGCGTATATCCCTCCCTACGTAGCTTTTTTGAACGTGTCCACAAACCGTTCAGCTTGGCCATTTGATTGCGGATGGTGAGGCGGTGACCGTATGTGATTAATACCATTCCGCTCGCAGAAGTCTATGAATGTACCGGAAGTAAACTGACCTACGTTGTCCGACAGGATTGTCTCCGGCACTCCGAACCGGCTGAATATTCTGCCCCAGTTTCACACCGTTGAAGGTGAACGACGTTGTTCTATTCAGGACACTTTTGGTCATTGATGTATGCTTGACAAACACGAAGAAGTTTTGGCCGTTTATTAGTCCGGTGAAATCGATGTGCACGCGAATCCACGGCTTCTCAGATATTGGCCACGATTGCAACTAAACTTTTTACTGGGATTTGGCCGACAGTTTGCACAAGTAGGAACAGCCTTCTGCAATAGTTTCCTTCATGTCGGAATCCATTGTGAGGTCCAGTACACATAACTACATGCCAGTGCTTTCATTCGAATGGTAACTGGATGTTTGCGATGAAACTACTGTAGAACACGTGTTCTGAGACCAGATGGGAAGATCACACGTCCACCGAACGAGATGCAGGAATTGACGACAGAAAGACAGTATCTTTAGCACCAATGCGATTCTGAGGTCATACCTTTGCGAAGAGTGCGCTGGAGAGTATTCTGCAGAACTTGATCTCGTCTTATCGACTGCTAGATCATTGACACAGTTACGGGAAGGTTTCTTTTTGCTTCTACGGCCACGTAGTTCGCATCCTGATCCACCAAACGGCGGACGAATCACTTCCTTACAATGTATATTAATGATGTCATAGGGCCGACGGTGATTGCGCTGGATCTCAGTAATGACACTTCGTTTTGTGGACCACCTGGTTAACGCAGATTAGGTGTGCAACGGTTACACGAGGATTCGTGGACTACGACCAACACATTAACCCTAATGAACTTCTCCACTGCTCTAACAGCTAGTAGAACGCGTTATAATCTGGAAGCGCTACGGTTAAGCCCCTGGAGCTTTACGTTTGAATTGCGTACCCCGTTTAACATAAACAAACAACGTCACCATGGAACATACAGCAGAAGCTGTATGAGGGATGGGCGGTTTCGGTTCTGATTGTAGAGTTGTATGCGGATGCAGCTTATCTTATCGGGAATCCATCGTCAACGTATGCATAGCCATTTTCATTTCATTTCTAACCAGCTTAAATCGATCGCAACACACAGAAGTCTAACGACACATAATAAAGGTTGTTCGACATCAAAATTCTCAACTTGCCTTCTACCTTGGTCGAACTGCTAGCTGGAGGGGCGGCGAAATAAAAACTCACACATAAAAAAGGCGCTTAAGGGAAACATCTTCAAAAAGCAGTGAGCGTAGTGCAGGCCTGTGAACGGTGTTGAAACTGCACGGTCGACATTATTGTTATTAATAATTAATAATCAATAGAATAATAATAATAATAATAATAATCAATAATAATATAAATTAATAATAAATATCAAAATTCATTCGACCGTTAAATCATTCTGGATACGAAAGGCACGCGAATAGTAAGAAAACGATTGAGGTCATTAGTGTATCGGACCCTACATTATGGAGCGAGCACACCCTGTTGTGAACATTGGATTCGTGTTGATACGACGTGCATCATCCAATTTGAAAAACCTTTGTCAACCCGTATTACAATTACAATATATCACAATAACGTAGCGCACTCCGTTTACTTGTCGTTTCGTCCTCCTTGATACGTGTAAGATAAAGTGTGCGACTTCTGGTCATTAGTATAGGTACGATCTAGTGCCAAAACTATTTGCCTATTTAGATCGATGGCATTTGTTCATTCTTACAGGTATATTTATTTACCAGTTTCATTCCAGGTAAATATAACCCTTACTGTATTTGGTGCACTCAAAAATATTTCATCAAACAGGCAAAAAAGTAGTTTTCATCGGTACCTCAACTGTATTAGATTGTTTAAATATAATCAACGCAGTGGGCTATTTACTTTTCTGCCTTTTGCCGTAAGGTCGTCGTAGTGCCACTCTTAGGTATGCGCAGTCTTATGAGAAGTACGACTCCACTTTGCTTCGTTTGGCAACGGTCACTGACGTGTGTGACAGTGTACGAATCGATGGTAGTGAAAAACAATCTGTGTTCGGACTAATTGTTTACAGGCATTGTGTGCACTAAAGCATTAAGCAGTAATTGGGTAAGTACGAGGTTAAAATGTGTGAATAAAAACTGTTGTTTACAGTAGCACTTCGGTAACCAAGACCCTGTCCAGACCTTAGCCGGCACTAGCACCATTCAGTAATATCTACCTCCACCCTGTTCACTGATTGGTCCGTTTCGTTAATCGTGTCATCGATAAGCTATGGTTTCAAACCACTCTGTCAGTGCAATTCCTACTACCCCCGATTGCACCGAAAATGCGTTCTCTTAGTGACAGTTGAACTGAAGAATCTGGGTGCACGTACTGTTTTTGCCATCTCAGCACTGTTTGACGTACGCAAAGCACCGGAATAAATAGGCTTCATAAGAATTGTTACCAATTTGACGCCTGATTACAATGAAGAATTGGGAGCGTGATGTGAAAAAACATTGTTGGTTGACGAGTCCGACTATCCTAATCATATAACTTTCAGCCTTCGATGGATCTGGCGGCGAATGACACTCCACTTTGGATACAGTTGTACGTGAGAGTACCGTCATTAACGCGATCCTATTCACCAGTAGGAGATAACTTGAAATTTAGAAGCGCGAACACCAAGCGATCCTTTTCCGACACGAATCAACGTTATTATTTTTTGGGAAGACTGGTTGACTCTTCACTTACACAACCCACACATATGATGATGTGTTCGACACTTAGCTGGTGCGCCCTGAAAACTACTAACAGTACAATGAACAGACTGTCCGTTGTTGAGTAAAAAATGCACGGCATAAAATGGAACTAACAGTAGAATTAGTGTTATCGTATGCCTTATGTGGTCAATTGGCAGAAGGAACAGTAACCAAAAGTGCATGGGGTACAGTGTTGTTTCTGGCAAATACACTACTGTTGTGAGCCAAGAACACGGATGGCACAAGGGTTATTCATTCAGGAAACCAACACATGGGTTATGCGTTTCAACATGACAACAAACAAAAACACTCATCTGCGTACGGTACTGGGCCCAGAACGTCACGGTTGCCACAGACGCCAATGCTCAGTTCCTGTATGTACCGAGAACCATTTCATGCATGCTGCACTCCGATGTTTCTTCTTGTATTTTCCCCCGGCTACTTCAAGTGTCAAAATCATGCTCTTGCCCCACTGCTGACTAGTAGTGGTGTGATTAGTATAGTGTGATCGCTCGTCTTCACTACACCCCCCCTCTGCAGAAAGTATTTTAGTTGCAGCAAAAGCCTTTCAGGTTCTCTTCGTTCTCTCGACGATCTGCGTACCGGCTTCGGGGACGTCGAGGCTCCAGGTGTGCATTCTCTTCTGATCGGACTGTCATACCATTTACAAGCTGGCTTCCGTGCACTCGATGTTGAGTCTTCTCATTCTTAATCAGATACACTGGGCCACGGCGGTCCACTACTACATACGGTCCCCTCCATTTTGCCAGGAACTTCCTAGATCCGGGTCCTGTTGCGCCTGGACTCCGCCGGTCTCTGTACTTAACTTTCGAACCAATTTCAAACACTGCACTCCGACCCGACAACCTTGCAGTTGACTGCTCCTTGGAAAATTCTTGTGCGTTCGTCAAGTTTTGGTTGGCCACTCTCCGCGCTTCTGCTAATTCACGCGTGTTCATCCGTCGGTCTCCCCATAAACCAATCTCTTGATCGACTGGCAGGCGTGGCACGCGCCGCATACAGTGCTTGCACGCTGATCGGGTATAGCGGCTGCTTCGATCCATCTTGTGAAATGTTCAGTCATGACTATGATGTACTGATTTCCGGAAGTGGTTACTGGAAAGGGGCCCATCACATCCACCGACCATAGTTCCCCAATTTCACTGACCGGAATTGGTTGTGTGGGATACTGACTGGGGTGCTCTTCAGTAGCTGACATTGCTGGCACGCCCGCACATAACTGTTGACATCCTTCATTCCAGGCCAGTATGCCCTTTGCTTCAACATTTCGTAAGTTCGGTGACATCCCGTATGAGCCAGCTGATGACATTCCTTCACAATTGTCCCTCTCAACTCCGTCGGTATAACAGGCACGCTTATTCCCTCCCGCAGTTGACGCATTAAAATTCCGGCACTATTCAACCGCAACTCTGACCAGTGCATTCTGAAAGCTTTTACCTCCGGATTCCTCTCGTCTTCTGGCAGTTGTTCTCCCAACAGAAGGTGGTTGTTGTATTCGTATTTGGGTGCAATCAACAGTAAGCCTTACAGGCTGTAACAGCGGTAGAGAGAACACGTGACTCAGTAGAAGTACAAACTATATTGTCCATTTACAAGCTGTAACGTCATTCTTATGTGCGTGGACGAATGAGTCGTTGGTCGTTGAAGGCGCGACCAATCAGAACGCAGCTTGAGTCTTAATAGGATGCCTTGACGCGTATACAACAGTGGTCAATCACCACCCGGATTGCCGTATCCATCCTCTGTGCCTGTTTGTAACTTTCCGGGATCGCTCTCCAGTTCGATGCTATTAACTCCAATCATGTCCTTTGAACTTCATCCATGTGTTGCGTTCGGGACAGCAAGTCTGGAACGTAATTCTCTTCCCAGCTACATGGCGAATTGCGAAGTCGTACTCCTGTAGTCGCAACGCCCAACGAGCTAGCTTTCCTCGGGGGTCCTTCGCCGATTTAATCCACTCCAACGGTTTGTGGTCGGTCTCCACCTGAAAACGTCGGCCAAGCAAATACGGCCCTCCATTTTTCCAAAGCCCATACGATCGCTAAACACTCCTTTCTGTCGTTGAGTAGTTTCGTTCAGCAGGAGTTAATACCCGACTGGCATATTCCACCACACCGCCTTCCTGCTTCAGTACAGCCTCCGATTCCTACATCGCTCGCATCCGTTGCCACAACGAAGCTCTGTCCGGCCACTGGCAATTTTAGGGTCAGTTGTCCCTTCTTCATCAGTTGTTGGATCTCATTCAAACGCCTGATTGGTTTTATCTGTGCAGTGAAATCGACAACTCTTCTTCTTCTTCTTCTTCTTCTTCTTCTTCTTCTTCTTCTTCCTCGGGATTTCGTATAATGGACTGGCGAGTTCATTGAAGTTTTAATGAAACGGCTGTAGAACCCAACGCGACCGAGAAACTGTCGCAACGTCCTCTTCGATGTTGGCACCGGAATGGCCTCGATCGCCAGCAGTTTCTCGGGCAAAGGTTGAACCTCACCCTGTCCGACCTTGTGACCGAGCAGTACTACCGTTCGTTTCGCCAGTTGCGACTTTGGACTGTTGATCCGTAGGCCGGCTTGTTCAATCTTCTGCAACACAGCTGAAACGTGTGCTGTATGTTCCGACTCATTCGCGCTGTAGATGACTATATCGTCTCCATAGACAACAGTATTGTTCAATCCGTCCAGCACCTTCAGCATCAGTCGTCTGAACGTGAACGGGGCACCTGACAGTCCGAACGGCATACGTTTGAAGCGATATTGCTTTTCTCCCACTGTGAACGCCGTTTTATCTCGGTCCGATTGCTTGATTGGAACCTGTCAATATCCAAACCGCAGGTCTAACACTGTAAATATCCTGGCGTTCTGTAGCTTATCGAAAATCTCGGCCATTGCTAGGATAGTTACCACTTTCTTGATTGTAATCTCGTTGAGCCGACTGAAGTCGACACAAAATCGAAACTCCCCATTCCTTTCCTCACTAACAAGACAGGAGAATTGAACGGGCTATCCAGCTTCCTCGATGATTTCTTCCTTCAGCATGTCCTTCACTTGTCGTTCAAGTTTCCGGCTGCAGGTGTATTAGAATTCTTCTGGGACCGAATGGTTGAAATCGCTTTGACATGTTGGGGATTTCACGTTCAATCCAGTCACAATACGTAGTGAACAAATGACGGAATTTGCGTATCACTTCATTCAGCAACCGGTTGTCACAGGTTGGTATTGCCCTGGGTGCGTTCGCTTCAAGTTGTCCAAGCTGGGATTTGTGCTTTCCCATTAGTGGGACCATATCAAACTTCGTCACGAACTCATCATGTTTCCGATCAACCACGACTTCAACAAGCCTCAGAAAATCTGTGCGTTGAGAGAAATGAGGAAAGGTTGTTTGACTACGTGATTATCGATTCGGACAACATATTCCGTAAGACGATTAACTTCAAGAGTAAAACCAGTCAATGTTCGAACGACCATCGCATAAGGCTGGGCGATCTTTCCTGGCCTTGGCCCAATCAATGAAATCGCGGCCTTAGTGTCAATCAAACAACACTCCGAGCTACCATTGATTTCTAAACTAGCCTGAATTGCCGTTTTATCAACTGCCCCTATTACGGGATTAGAGCTCCCCTGAGCTGATCTTGGACTGTTGGTCTTCGTCTTGTCCTCAAGCAGCATCCGCAGGGCCGCCAGCTTCGCCCGGTCGGTCTTGACTCCGACCGCCTCCGCCACGTCCTCGAAGTCCTCCAGGAAACTCCGGACGTCCCCAACGGCTGCGGCCACGGGATCTTCATCCTCCAATCCAGGTCATGGCATCAAGTCTCGTAAACCAAGGACACGCACAATGTATCAGTGGACTGTGCGGTATGCGTGTCAGTTACATCTGCAATCTGGATAGCATGGTGTTGGTACTCGGTGGTGAGACGTGGATCCGAACACCGAGGTACTTCGATAAGCATATATAGACGGGGTTGAAGCCATACTGAAGCTTGCTTGGCTACGTTTGCTGGGACATATTCGTTGGATGACCGACGAACGGATTACGGAGGTGCTGCTGTGAGGACAACTGAAGGCAGTTTTGCGAAATCCTAGTGCTGACAGGGTGCGTTAGCAGAATGTCATCCAGTTACGTCTCATGTTGTAATATAGATTTTCAATCTCGGGAGGACTTATCTTAGAACCGGACTACGATTCGAACGGATCTTCTAAGGTTCGATGAGCGACAGTTGCATGGCCGTGAATTCAAGCGCACGGTACGCAGAGGAACTATAGACACAATAGGTGATGGTAACATGACTACATGGCATTGGGATGAATCTGCCATCGACTGCGCCAGTTGTCTCAGATTGTCAGGTCATCACCGTATCCATAGCACACCGAAAACGAAGATACGAGTGGCTTAACTCGATTATCTAAAAAAGACAACGAGGACAATGGTGAGACCTAAACTGGGAAAAAAGGACATATAAATTATATTCTTCCGTATTATTCTCTGGCAAAACATTAGCTCTCCTTTTCAGAAACACGGACCATCCTGGTCTGGTGCTGACGTTGCCTTTCCTTCAGCTTTGCTGGTGCATTGTACGCGGAAGAGGTTGCCGGATTTCTCAGTCTAAGTTTAAATTCATTGCTTTTCCTAACGCTCGGTGAAATACACTAGTACATACCATTATACTGAACCTCTTGCCCTATGTTTGCATTATATCTTTCTTGTTAGCTGAGGCTTCACTATTGCATTGTCTGTTTTTGGTGTCCCATAAATGAGTTTCATCGCTGTATTGTAATGACAACAAGACCGAGACGGTCTGTGTAGTCAGAATAAAAAAAACAGTATAAGCTGAGACCTTGAGCATTTAGACAGCAATATTATGACTCACGAAGAATGATAACTCAAGAGAACACAGTCTCATCAATTATGGTTAGTGTCGGGCCTAAAGTGCAGTTTAGTTCATTGATAATTTCTAGCTAGGTGTCTTAATTTTGTTCTCATGCCTCTACTACGATAATGGGATACATGATAACCATTTCAAATTGCACACCACCCACACTTGATCGCAGTCTTCGCATTCAGATAAGCCTTTCGGCTAGCCCACTTCGAAAGGAAGCACTAGACTCGAGTTTCGCTCTTATTAGAGCTCATCAGTAGTGCATATCCTTGTCCGGATCGGAAGTTCCACTCTGACCATCGTGTATGTGGGACCAGCAAGCTCAGAATATGCACGATCAAAAGTTCAGCCACAACTATGATGGGCCAATTTTCAAAAAAGCTGTCTTCGTCATGATATCGGGAAAGAAAGCGCGCCGATTTCGGGAAACCGGTTAATTAGTCACTCGCCAACATGCCGGCCAATGAAACCCTGGGTTCTGTTTCCGCTATTCAGTTTAAATAAATGGGATGAATCCGTTCAATCGATATATACTTAGCCTGACAGACTATCAGCTGATCATCTATGCGAGCTGCCGATCGAGTGAGCTGTTCACTGTAGCAGAAGTGAGCAAGAATGAGATGTTATCCACCTTTAAAGGCATTGTGAACGAAGAAAAGTGAACAAAACCGGATGTATTCCAACTGTTAGTCTCTGTCATCCTCAAAAATGGTGAAGACTGTCGGCAACTCCTCGGCCACGGTGAGTGATGGAGAAGCTCCTTTTGAAAATTCGAGCAGTGTGGTCAGCGATTTTAATACGTCCGATAGTTTGTTACATTTACTGACGTCACAACAGAATGTGGATGAAAAAGTTGAAGCAGCTGTACATCCGATGGCAAATTTGGAGATGCTCACTGGTGCTCACCGTGGTCCAGCTGTCCCACCCTCCTTGTTAAAAGAAAATCCTCGTGTCTGCATTACATGTGGAGTGGATTTCAAGTCACGGGCTAGTCTTCATGCTCATTTGATGCGACATCGACACAAATTGGGAACCCTAGAGCAATTTACACGTTTGCCAAAATATGAGTGTCGCAGTTGCGAGGGTGGCATAAATTGTTCGTCTATGTTGAAACATAAATGTTTCAGTAAACAACAAGCCGACATTAAAAGTAGAATTAAAGTGCTCGACAGAGATGGAAGTCCGTTGGTATGCATCCTGTGTCGAGGTCGTTTACTTCCATCCAGAGTTCATTTAATTATTCACATAATTGTGGCACATTCCATACACAGAGACCCATATAAATGTGTATTTTGTCAGGCACAGTTTCATTCGGAAAATTTGATGATGCAAGAAGTACATGCTTTTGACTGTCATGCTCCTGAGCTTTTTATGCTCACACGAAAAGCATGCTTCAAAATGATTCGAAATGCCAAAGGAGGCGTAACGGACGCAACCGTACCATTTACCTGCTTCTATGACGCCACTAAACTGGAAGGCACCGATCTGAGTGCCATATTTAAACCAAAACAAAACCGTATGCAAAAAATGGATTCCGACGGTAGTCCAGGTGCTGACCGAACCAATGTGACGGTCCCGAAACGTCGAATATGCACAGCTACATTTAGCACTTTGGATGAATACACAACGCATTTGTGCTGTTACCACGGTGCTGTTGCACCGGAACGATTTATGGCCCCTGAGGAAGAAGATCCAATCGAGGAGGTTAGACGAGCCAAGTCCCAAACAAACCGTGTACCAGGTCCCACTGTTCGGGAGCTATTAAAAAGTCAGGCCGCTGGACATCACGCGCCAAACAAAAGTAATGATGATGAATTTGGTCCACCTGCTCCGAAATCAACCAAGTCTCATACCGCATTGTCTAGGCAAACCAAAAGAATGGATAGATCTGGTCCGATGTTGCGATCTCGACGGCGGGTGGCCACAAGCATATACAATCCAGTAATGAATCGAATGAGCAAACAACAAGAGATGTGTCGGATTTGTTTGGAACGTTTTCAGGATGAACAAAGACTGAATGCACATATAACGACCTATCATGCTCCTGAGAGTAGAAAAAGACTGAAGCATCTGGCTGACAAAGAGAAGCTTTCTGGAATACTTGATATCGATCTACTTTGCACAGAATGCTACATAATGTTTCCGGACACGTTATCACTGCAGGTAAACCAAAGCTAACGTTTTAGATAATTCAGTATTTGTCATATGTACATGTTACAACCCGATTGTAAATATTCATATGAAAAGCATATGCACAGTTGGACCAGTAACCCCAGTAGTTAGGAACATGAACGATCCCGCGGCCTGGACGGCCAACATCACACACAACCCGGAATGTTGAAAATCGAATCCGGGTGTGGAGGAATTCAAACAGGCAACGTTAAAAAATCGTAAAATCAAATTGAATTCAATGATAACTAGAAAATGTAATCAACGCCAACCAAAGTTACGGTGTAATGTTGACCAATACCGAGAAATCCGAGCTTAGTAAAATACATCTCAGCAACACAAAGAATGTCTGTAGCACAACAACAACAAGTCACTGGAATCCCCATCTTCCCATCTACGAAAGTCATCACAAAAGCCTACGGTAAACTAGCAGTCATTCCAAAATATTTCATGGTTTGGGTCTACATTAACCTCCCGAAGAATTCAATGATCTGTTAGTGAACCGGAAGAGGAAGTGCCATTCCTGCTTACTTACTCTTCGATTTGACACTCGTCAATTAATAAACGTAAAACTAAAAAGATGGACTTACGATGGGCAGGTCACCGCGATGTCATATAATTAGGATTATTTCAAGTTGAACATCACCCACAACTGATCGCAGCTGTTGCATTCCCAGTAACTGTGTCTCCTCTCGAGACGATCGGGCAACCTGATCATTACTCACAAGCGAAAGTGGTTGTGCGTTCACATATGATAATTCGGTCGTGCCTAATGTGAGGTCAATGGCGCAGTGGTAAACACGGTTGCCTCACGAAAAGCAAGGCCGCAGTTCTAGTCTGGCAGTGGCAAGCGTATGCATAAACTGATGAGGCTACAGGATCGGAGTCTAGTGCTTTTTGCAGTTCGAAACGAGGCCGAGCTGAATATATCTATGGGACTGCGACAGCTGCGATCAATTGTGGGTGATGCTCAACTTGAAATTAGGATTATCATGTGCTGTGCATAGTCCTTGTATGCCGGACCCTGTAACATCGGCCAGAAAGAAGGGTAACAGAAGAAGGATAGGGTACAGAAACTTACTTACCGAGTGACTATACGTTGCGCTCAGATTATCAATTCCCAATAGTGAGTGGTTGAGGATTTTCGTTTTCGTATAAGTGGACATTAATCAGAATTGATCGTAGCTGTCGCATTCCCATAGACTTTCCAGTCGGCCCCTTTCGAAAAGAAGCACTAGACTCGAGTTTCGCTCTCATTAGAGCTCGTCAGTAGTGCATATCCTTGCCACTGCCGGGACTAGAACTCTGGTCATCATCATCATCATCATCATCATCATCAAGCAGTACCCAGTGTTCACACTGATGCTTAACTGCCACACAACCACGAAGGAAAAAAACCTATATAGGAAGAGAGAAGAAAAAAAGGAAAGGGGACCTAACTACTAAAAATAGCTACGTCTATATTCAAACATACAACATCAAGGCGCCTACACGTAGCAAGCATGCTTGTTACTGCGTCATCGATTATAGTTAACAGCATAGTTACTGTGTTTCCTGTCGAGGCGATCAGGCAACCTTGATCATTACTCACAAACGAAAGTGGTTGAGCGTTCACATATGATAATTCGGTCGTGCCTAATGTGAGGTCAATGGTGCAGTGGTCAACACGGTTGCCTCATGAAAGCGTGGTCGGAGTTCTAGTCCCGACCGTGGCTAGTGTATGCACTACTGAGAGCGAAACTCGAGTCTAGTGCTTCTTTTCGAAAGGGGCCGACTGGAAAGTCTTTGGGAATGCGACAGCTGCGATCAATCGTGAGTGGGGAAATTGTATGCGGTGGTTTTTCCCCCCCCCCCCCACCCCCCAATGTTTTTTGGACAAAACTTAGTTTTTTTTTCGCCCCCCCCCAAGAAATAGTTTTCACCTAATGTAGAGAAATATACCGACCCAAAAGTAGCGAGCAAAACTTGTTTCCTGTGTTTGATCATCCGGCTAATTGCAAACACAGTAAATAAAGAAAAACGGCAACCAGCATGATTAAAAAAACGATCAGTGGAGATTATGGACGACGCATTTGTTATCAGTCACGCAATCACCGTTCCATATTGTGGGCTTGATTGATTGTAGGCCAGGGGAGACTAAGTGGTCCGCACGAATTTTCTGAGCGCGGAGGTCAATGCGTCGAAATCGATTGCTAAGGCCTCTGCCCGACCTCAACATTCCTTAATTTCACACTATGATATCTTGGTAGACAACCTGAAAGGCATCTTTATTTGTATACATCTTTGTCTTCTGTTATCTCTCGATTGGCTCGACCTCTGCACAAGCCTTTTCTCCGTATTCCCGAACTGATTGCGAAGCTGAATCTGTTTTTTTCTCTCCTCAGTTCATTCTGGTTATAATCGGTTAGGAATTGTGTGTGCTGCGTCGACAAAGAGACAGCGTAGCAACGCAATCTATGATTAGACCTCTCCTGACCGATATATTCGTTGGAAGGCTTGAACTCACAATGTTTCAATCCACCGTCAGCCAATTCAATCAATATCGTCGACCCATGGACGATGTATTTATCATCATTAGCTCGGATGCTAATATGTGCACAGTACTCGACAAGTTCAATCGCGCCCACCAGTCAGTTAAGTTTACACTTGAGGAGGAGACCGGAAACGAGATATCTTTCCTAGATGTTCGTTTACATCGACGAATAGACGGAACTATTCAACGCAGGATTCATCGCAAGAATACATGGACAGGTCAGTACACAAACTTTCACAGTTTTGTACCCCTGAAACAGAAGAGAAATCTAGTGCGCTGCCTGACTGACAGAGCATATGAAATTTATTCAACGGATACACTAGACGGCGAGCTCGAATTCACAGTGAACGTACCCGGAACAGTTTATCACCAGAAACTGGATCAGAAAGTTACCCAAACCCTGAAGTGTAGGACGTTAGGAAGAAGCCTGCATCTAATCGAGTACAGGTTAGAATTGACACTGTTGCAGAATGGCTTACAAATAGACTTAACCAGATAATCAGCAAGATATACATCACAATTGAACTCTGTATCCAATTCACCACATCCCCAGTTCTCCGGTTTTATAACAAAACACACTGACTGTTCAGGCGTCAACTGTCTGTGCCTACTCTTTCACGTGTTCCTGTGTAACAGGTTATATTGGTCGGATGTCAAAACAGCTTGCGAAATGAAGCCCGGAACATAGTGGTTGAGACACGGGGAAACACGATCGGTCAGCAGTGTTATCCTCACTCATCTGGTTGAAGGTGGACATCAAGCGAACACTGATCCATCCCCTTAAGCAGTATATCGCGTGCGAGATAACATATCAAGGGCCGTACGAATGAGAACACTGTACTGCTGCAGCTATCGGAATCAGGGTGATTCACCCGACATTACATCATTCTCAAGGTTAGGATGATATTTGCCGATCTGGGATATCTATGTCGGCAGACAGGCATCTCTCTGGAGCTTAAGAGTCGCATACGTAAATTGACTGCGAGGACTGTGTTAATTTACGGTCCCGAAACGTGACTGTTTAGGGTGGAAGACGTAAATCACCTTCAAATGGTTGACCGACGATTTATATGTTCGATCGCTGGCATCGGATGACACTAACTGATTATCAACGGAGGTTAAGAGGTAGGTATTTGGTGGTGATTGTCAAACGAGTTCTTTTGTTCACTCCTTAAGTTTGCACAGACTTAAATGGTTGGTCATGTACCAAGGATACCAGCTAGTTGTCTGTTATACTGAACATTATTTGTTGATGCTGTGACTGAGTGGTGTAAGGTGCGAGGTGGACAGATGATGACTAATATAGAGAAATGAAGTTGTTCATCAAAGGGTTTTTCACTGTAGGTTGGATTCACCTCACGGGTTGAGGTCCCAACGACTTATATAGCCAGTTGCCGGAAACGTTTTGTGAGGTCGTTACTGATCGGGTTGAACGACGTGAATGTTGTCGTTGTTTGGCCGAGTTGTCTGTGAAGTGAGTGCACTTAATGATGCGGGGCAGTGAAAGCCGTAAGGAAGCTGTCTTGTTGATCGCCTTACATCTATCTGCTTATCTGCAAGCTGTGATCACCTGATATTGAATGCTTGATCATAGACAGTTGTTTCGTAGTTAGATTCCTTCCCCTTCCTTGCTTTTCTTCTCTCTTCTTGGCTAGGTTCTACTTTTTTTCCTTTCGTGGTTGTATAGCAGTTAATTATCAGTGAGAACCACGGATGTATTGCTGTCTTTGGTGATGATGACGATGATGCAGGTCATGTCACATTGGTAAGCTCGAACTCCCTACTTAACTCTCTCATAACATCTGTAGGACCAGCTTCACTGAAAGATTTCCAGGACAATAGTAGAGCCCATGAATTCACATCTAAATTTGCGTTTTTGAATGAATGTTAGTGCTGTATTCATACTTTGAGTGTAATCAACATTAAGCCCACAGGCTATAACAACGGTAGAGAGCGCACGTGACTCGGAAGTACAAACTCTACGGTCACATTTACAAGCTATAACGTCATATGTGCGTGGACGAATGAGTCGTTGGTCGTTGAAGGCGCGACCAATCAGAACGCAGCTTGAGTCTCAGCACGAGTGTGGGGCACACAGGCGACCTTGACACGTATACAACAGGAAGTAACCAAAACAGCATGCTCAGGACAGTCTGCAGAACGATCGTTAACCAAAGCAGACCAGGTCAGTAGGAATACACGAGAAGGAACACACCATTCTTTCAAGATTTCTTCAAAGTTACTTCACTGGTGATCAGTTTCGGTCAAGTGTGCACAGTGCCCGAGTGTGATTTTCATCCCAATGAGGTTGTGGGACATCTGAAAACCTATAAGTTGAAGAACTCCTAGTATTCGATAAAGGTTGATCATTTCGACAACTGATAGCAGCGAGCGACGGCAGGAATCTAACAGTGCAGCGATTCGATAGAGCCAGCTACGTATTTTTCATGTGTGGTTTGTTTCAACTGAGCCGTACCAGCTGCTCCGATCCAGCAGTTTATATTGTTGCTTTCCACTGAATGATTGATAAAAATGTCTGTTCTTTTTCAGGTGCACATGATGGTATCTCATGCTAGTAAGGACTGGCGTCATTGCGGCCTTTGTAGCTATGAATTTTATTCGGAAAACGGAGGGACTCCTAATCATCTAAGATTGGTCAAGTTCAGTTCGAATCAAGACTCGTTGGCTGCAGCCTCTAGAATACCAGGAAATCCCCTATTGTCTGATGGTGGCAGTTCAATTGATGCGTGGCCACTTCCCGCCGAACTGATGTGGCGTATGATTATGACCCATGAAACCCGACATAGGGAACGTTTGTTCCAACCCAGACCAGTCCTCTATCTCCCTCTGATACTCATTGACCAACTGATAAACGGCAATGCAATCCAAGCAGTTATGGCGGCGAACTGGTTGGTCCGAAAAGCTCAAGAAGAAATCGAAGGTGTACATGCGACTGATGAACAGCTGTCTAACGTCCCGGATCTGATCACAACTGAGGAGGCTTTTGCTGATGTACCGAATAGGACCAAACTGATCGGTGTCGATGGGATCATGGTCGAAGAAGCCAAAGCCTCCCTTATTAGTGTGCTCAGACAGAACGAGGAGTGCCACGAAGAAGATGCAGAAAAATCCCGACAGGCCAAACCAACCAGCTTGCGACTGTCCACTGTCAGTGCGGTTCCCGGAACACACTTACCGGCATGGCTTGTCCACAGGTTCACAGAACTAGGTGAGCTGAATGCTGCGAGGCAGGTAGAATTGGATTTTGTGGAGAATTTATAGGAAGCTTGGTGATGGGTCTGATCAAAACTCTGGTTTTATCCTCGAAGTTAACCCCCAAGGAACATCGTTTGATGTCGGCAATTAAACGTGCTGCTAACCATCATTCTGCCGTTTGCTATAGCTTTTCTCTAAGGATGAAGGCATTTGCTTCCTCTGTTAATCTGTATCGAAGAACATACCATCCATACGATAAAACAGCTGAATTCTTGTCACATTCCACTGAAATTGGGTCATAGTGCTGCTTGTGTACACCAGAAACCGAAACAATGTCGAAACAAATAGAACTTTATACCGGGTGAGTGAATCTCACAAAACACATTGCTACCAGCTGTACTTTAGCCGCAACACCTTATTCGATTTATGAATGACGGTCATGGAACCTACTGTTCACTATGAAAACTAGTTTTCCAGCTTATACATAACAATGGTACTTCGTATTTGGATTTTGTTGCTCACCCCTTCGTTTGTCTCGTAAAGAATCTACAAAATGATCCATAGAATCGAATGTCCGGCAGGATTTCTCAAATCGTTCACGCTGGATTTAATCACAGTATTACTGATGAATAAGCTGTCCAAATTGTGATAGTTGGCAACGATGGAAGTGAGTTAATTCTATTTTGTATGATTACGTACCGGCCACTCCATAAAAACTAAAATGTCAGCCGAGCTAATTAATTCGCAAGCGACACCCAGGCGGCCGGCAAATGATTTCTGTTGATGTGACCACAAGAAACGTTTGTCCCGAGAAGTCGCTCATTGTTCGACGTCTATTACAAGGTATTGGAAAATACAGAACAACGATCGTAAACACCGTTTTGCATGACAGACGTGTATCCACATCCTTGGCAGTATGGCAGCAACATTCCCTCTGAGGACACTTCCAGCACAGTGCGTATACATGCTTTCAATATTCACTTCCAGCTTTTGATATTCCTGGCGTTGAGACCTGTCCATTGGTTTTTCCACGCTCAAGTCGAACGAAGCTGCACGGTATAGATTAGCTGACCCACTCCACCGAAAACTGGTTATAACAACGACATCGGTCGAACCCTTAAAGTTTAAGCTCACCACACACACACACACGGTTGGCGGCATCCGAATTCGGATTAGCCTGTCACAGTGACCGAAGCCAAAGGACGCCTGCGCTTAACCATCACCGCAAGTGGCTTGCGCTGCACCACTTGCGGTTCCACTCACACACCACGTATCCGGTGTAAACCCGAAGGAATAAGACCAGTAGGTGTGTGAGTGAGGCCTTTGTGTCCAGCCGGCCAATGCTGGTTAGCCAATTCATAGGCTAAACAAAATGAAACCCCTATCTCTCGAGAAATAAACAGAGAGAGACTGCAATGGTAAGATCTACACTGGGAAGAAAAATATTGAAAATATGACGCAAGAAGCATTCCATTATAGGAGTACATGTTAGTGCACTCTGGACAGAATATGGAGTAAAATCAGAGTGCAAGGTTGGACTGGAAGACAAAACATTCATCACAGAGTACACCAACAATGCTAAAGAGAAGGAAAGGTAGAAGCCCACAGACAACAAGATTTCTGAAAGTGGGAGCGGGTGAGTTCCAAATGACGGTAGTCGTTGGTATTACACACACATTAGTGAACCAAATCCGAGCCTTATTGTGTTCGCCACCAGGATATTTTCAGCAGAGTGATTTTTAGCCGGACTTTTCGCTACCACCATAAATTAATTGCTTCCATTGCAAAATTGAAGGTCAAGGGCTTGTCTCGATATATCGACCTAACGAAGTTAGACAAAACAAAATTGACCGAGGAATGTGGTTTCGAGACAAAGGGACACAACCTCTTGTATCTGTGATGTTTTAAATTCGCTCGCCAAGTCGCTGCGCGGTGTAAGCTTCAGATCGTTTGCAAATGAAGGAGCGAAAGAAAAGACATGGGTACAGAGTGTAACTCTGTGGGGCTGGTATAAAAATACTACAGACCATTACAGCAACCACACAGGCTGAATAAACCCAAAGAACGTATAACTTTCGACGCTCGGAACAAAATGAACGTCGAGATACTGTGCATGTGCTTTAGTGATCCACGGAAAGGTGACATGTGAGAACCTGGTTGTCTAACAGATGAGTCATGGCCCTAATATCATCAGGCTTATATATTGAAGACTATCAGCAACACGGGTTTGTTACTCAGTAAGTAAACTTATCACTTGTAAGTGTCTTTGGTTGTTTTCGGCTTGACAAGCGATTGCATAGAGGATATATTCTTTACCGTTAACAGCATCTTAACATGGCTGAATGCGTCAAAGATATATGGAATCCGGTCATTGCTCTGTTCCAAGTTGTGTGGTTCTTACGCCTCTATGTAGGTGGGCGTCGGTGCGTGCTCGGTCAATTTCCGGACGCACGTTCAGCTGTTTAACCAAGATTACTTTGTTTTTGTATGCTTTATTGATGTGAATGTCGGAGGTATTGTAGCGAGAAGGTGTCCAATAAAGCATAATCTTTCTTGTCCAACCCGCTGGTTCCTATGCCGCGTAAGCTCGCGCTTATGAACGGGAATTCTGGTGCACGACACAACCTCGGTTTCCACTCACACGTCGTTTATACTTCTGTTCAGTTTGTATGTGTGGCTGACGCCTTCTATTGGGTCTGTTATGCCTCCCATTCCTCGTCCATTGGTCTTATCTCATTGAGCGATGACTCGTCCGATCGCCCGTGTTGTCCACAACCTATCCGCTGTGGGCTTTGACAGGATTTCACGACTGTGTTTGGTATTCCACTGCTTTCCATGCCTGCGCCTCATCCATTTTTTCTGCCAGTCTTGTCCGTTTGGTCCGACCGAGTTGAGCGGATGGCTCATCCCGGTCGCCCGTGTCTCCAAAGTCCCCACCCCGCCGCGATCCGCTTGCTATGAGCTTTCGGACGTTGCCTCGGCCGCCGCGTTGAGGTATTCCACTGAGGAGTGGAACTACTCGCACCTCCGGTTTGGTAATCCATTATAATATTATAGAAGTTCACATGCAATGGGTGAATATAAACAACAGTGAATTTCGGTCAAACATACAACGGGTTCGAAACAATAGAAGTAGCACTTATTTGAATAACAAAAATGTTTAGAGTGCGTTCATCTGGGCACAGGTAGAAATCACTGTCGAAGAGACGGTTATCCTCTGGTAGCATGCACAATCATTGCCCGCAGATTACGACCAGACAACTTAGGAGGTCAATAAAAGTATACTCGCAGCAAGTCAAGCAGGAGTCTTCTGTGCTGTTCATCAGTTCCGTTTTCGATGGTTAATGCGAAAGCAAACAGAGTGTAGCCCGCAATCCCCAGGTGGATCCCAAAGGCTTTGCAATTGTTGTAAAATGTATGGTAGAAACCACCGAGTTTTAGTTGCAACTTGTTTTATACCCCGTTAGTGGCGACGGACATGGCCCACCTCATATTGGCAAGTTTGCACTAGCTACGACCGCGAGCGCTCGAAATAGTGTGTGAAATTTTCATGATACCAACCCCCTAAAAAGCTACGCCCCATGCCCGATTCGTTTTGTTGGACTTATCAAGTAGAGACAGGATGTGTAGGGAGTCGAACCGGCTATGTTTTGCGTTACGAGACGTTGCTTGATCACTAATTTTGTGTTCATCACTCGTGACGTGGGATCTTGTATGTAATTGACGTGCTTTACACTCTGTTAGTAACGATGGACACAGTCCAATGCGGATTGAGAGTTTACACTGGTTTCAGCCCACAAGAACTAGAACCGGCGTTTATAATACTATATGATGCTCACCTTCAAAGTGACACTCGCGCAATCGATTCGTGCTTGATTAGACTAGTCGGGTAGAGATGAGCTGAAAGGGGACTACTCAATCTACTGAGATAAAGTTTCTCAGTCGATGGTAATGAGGCGTGAGTCTTTCTCCACAGCTGGACCCATTGGAATTCGTCACTATAATCGGCCTCTATGTCTCCAGCTTCGTTTTAGTCAGACTTGGAAATTATCTTGACCAGTATCCACTTTGTAAGATTGTCAGGATCCATAGGCCAAGTGGCTTTCTGATCACAACTTGATATCGATGTACGATAGTTGTGAACAGTGGTGGTGTCGTTCGATAATCGATGTACTGACCTCATTGACCAAACAGTTTTCTGTTTATCACATCATTGATTCTTCGGTAAAAGTTTGATGTAAATATGATGCGTTTGGTTTTATCGTGAGTCGTTGAACAGGAGCACGTTTGTAATATTGTGTTTCTCAGCGGCTGTTTGAAGAGACCTCCTATTCAGTAAAATTTATTGTTAGACACGTGGAACTGACAGCACCTATCTGCATAGAGGAAGTTTGGTTTGCAACAGGCAAAGCTACAACGGCAAGGCGTTGGTTAAACGTGGAGTGACTTACGTAGAATGGTAAACGCAATTTGAAAGTACCTACAGCGCGGCATAACTGCTAATCTGGTTAAGATCCAAGCCGGTAGTTCATGTACAACTCCAACATAGGTTAGTTAAATGTGTGAACACTGTGTTACTCTTCGCACGTGCAACGCTGTGATGCAAGGGTTATCGCGGGTCGCACAACCATGTGCCTTTAAGGGCATTCGAAACACCACCACAAATGGTGGGCTGAGGTTGTAAGGTAAACTAATTCGGGTGAAATCTCTGGTCGCACCACCGTTGACGTAACGGAGTGACAAATTACTCCTGGTTTTGCTCGCTTGACAACCATAATTATAAAAAGGGTTATGCGATTGGCCCGATACTGAATAGCAGCCGAAAAACCGTTTATTTCACTTGACTTGAAAGCTGACTATGTGAGATAAGTGCAAGTTTCCCAGAATAGCGAGCTTGCAGACCAAACGTTCCTCCTTATTCACTACCAATGACGAACGATCAATTAAATCTTATTTCTGAATTTTACTTACCAGGTTTACCCTCCACTGGCGCAGAAACTGTTACTTCCAGAGAGCTTTTTGACTTGAGCACCAGAAACCTAATGTGTTTGGTACCGGCGATTGTTTTCACACATCCCAATCAGTCGGTGTCTTCTTCTTTTGTCTAGCTCTGTAATACTTGCTGGCCAGTATAGTAACTTTCACATTTTACAATGTGAAGCACAAACAGAACATGGTTAAAAATATGGTGCACACGGATAGAAAAGTCTGCTTAGAAGACAGTGTAGTTCGCGAGTTAAACTTTGTACTCCTTGCTTTAGACTGAGAATGGCTGCCCAAGTAATTTTGTGACCACAAATATGAAAGCGGTTCAAGCATCAGTAAAGATTCAAGATGATAGAAAGCCAACTTTCGAGCGATAATCGTTTAAAGAGAATACACTGGCGAAGTATTTAACACATTCGTCTCGCCGGTTCTTTTAACAGACTCTTCTACACACCAAGACCGTTTATTTCATTTGTTGGTTCTCCGTTGGGCACTCAATCTGAAGTATGAATTGTTGATCCACAACTCATCTATAGTAGTTTCCTCGTTTGGTTGCGATTGTGAAGCACACTACGGTAGTCGTACAAATTGGCAGTCGTCTAGAGGAAACAGACGGTATTATCTAGCGTGGATCGGAACAGGTGAATGGCAATCAATCACGAATGCATGTAGGCCATCGGCTGACAACAATCATGAAGTCAGTATAGATCGTTCATTCAGTGTTCTCCATAGGGTTCCACCAAATCCATCAAACTTCGTTTGCCGACGAATGTTTCCAATGCCGAGGTCATCATCATTCGATTACGTAGCCCAACCTTGTGTGGGTAGGATAAGTTCGTTCAGTCGCCCCAGCTATCTCGGTCATTACCTGACTCACTCGATCATTACGTAGACTGCTAACACGCAGATGACTTTACAAATATGAAACAGTAAGATGACAGTGTGAATTTTGATCATTACGACGCTCTGTGTTTGCGTCGCTCTTATTTTAGTGTTGTATGGCTGTAACCCTCAAGTAAGTTTTTGTCGAAGACATGTTTGCTATACGTCGTACTCCGTTACTCAATGGGAACTTTCGAGATAATTATTGGTTTGTGCTTAGAATTAACTGGACTGTATTCACAATCCCCGGTCAACAACTGTTGTTGTGCTGATGCTGACTTTAGGCTCAAGCTGCCTCATTGCTTACTGGTGGTTCAATGTGTTTACTTAATTGGCGCCGTGTCATGATGCTTCTTGTGGCTGAGCAACTGAACCTGTAGTGCAAACTAGCCAAAAATGAGGAATGAGTGGAACTGTGTTCCAACACCCAGAACACGAGAAAACAGGATCAATAAGTCCTACTTCTCGAAGGTGACCGGTGTGACACGTACTTTATGCCGGAGAGTTTGACCGTCCTGGAGACAGCTGAATTGTCTTTCAGTGGGCTGTAGAAGTGTCTGTTAGACCATATCTTTTCTGTTGATTCCCAGACTACTAAGAGTACTATCGTTACAAAACAGGCAGCTTCGGTTGTGAGTAGTATAGTGCGAACATTCACAAACAGGTCCCAACGTCAGGAAGACGTGGACCAGAAGCGTGTATTGGAATAGTGTGTACGCACTATGAGGAACGTGCTACTGGGGCAAATGACAATGTACTGCTGTCCAATATATATGAATGCACGTGAGCCATGCAAATGAGTGTACGCGTTCGTGGTTCTATGTTTTAACATAACCTGTACGGGATTTCATGCAATAAAACAACTTCGCAAACCAAGCGTCTTTTGCGATCACAACACTTCAATTTCTGCCAATTTCCTGACTTTCCGTAAAAGCTCATCCATCCTGGGCTTCGAGACGGATTGGATATTGGATCATTTCTTATTTCTTGATGTGGCAGACTGAACACCTCCTGACAACGCAGGCCTCCAATGGTTGATGTCTACTGCGTCCAATACGGGATGTCAGTCCAGCCTACAAAACTGGAGGTTGACGGCT
>LOND01003407.1:0-12790 GCA_014220965.1 Paragonimus kellicotti | reverse complement strand
TCTCGATCAGTCCGGTGCCTTTGATGGAATCTACACTTCATTTTTATTTTACCAATTCATGCGTGGTTGCAATAAGTTCTTACGAAGATTGAACTGTTTCCAGTTTGAAATCGAGATGAAAGAATCATAGTTTTACACTGTTTAAATCTCATTTGCTACGATAAAGTGCTGCCCCATCAACAAAGGTACAAGCCTTACCGACCGGAAACCGCATGTTGGATACCGATTTCAATTCCGCCTTTCAAGTATTCGCAAGGGTGATCGAATAACAGTATTCAAATCTATCGAGGCATCAATGCTTAAGCATCGACAGTTGTCTAGTGTGTAGTCAGACTACATCGACGGTAGTCCTGAAATGACCATGGCTCTGATTGTTGTTCTATTACCAGAGTAAATGATGTTGCGTTCAACGTCTGAATCAGTAAAGTCGTATGTCTTCGAGTGAAAAGTGTGTGACTGTCTCCTAGATACTTGTCTTCGTTCTGTATTATCCAAATGAAGTAAGAGGAAGCGTCGTATTTTTTGTCAGAATGCAACAAAACTCGGAACGCTTCTGTATAGTCTACCACGTTAGGGTGGTAGTGCATAACCACATAGATAAAAACATAACTTTGATTTGTGCTGTATCATCGTCGGGTTCAGTCTCATTCCAATGCACCGGTTTTTTGTGTGTCTCGTCAGACCAGCAAGATGACTGTGTTGCAGCGCTTGTATGCATGCTTTCGTCAAGGTTTCCTCACAGTTCTACTCACATTTCATGGCTAGCACTTCATCCGATAAATTGCCATCATGAGTTTAGCTCACCCTAACACGGCCGCGCATCTGTGGCAATCGGAAATTAGTAAGAACGTCCCAAGTAGCAACAATGTTCGTGCAGGAGACAAGCTTTCCTGTGGTTCGGCTTCGACCTCTACGAGTCCATGACAAATGTATTCCTCTAAATGCTTTTGGTTTTGCCGTGGGCATCGCTGGAATAAATGCACAAATTGAAAGGAACAAATAACAAGATTAAGCATCGGTGTGGTCTGTTATTTACGCATATTAATATCCTTGATTAGTCTGGACAGTGAACCATTCTCTGGGGATGGTTGGGAAGTCCGATATATATATATAAGTATATATTATATATATATTATATAATATAATATATATATATATATATATATATACATATATATATATTCACAGTCCGAAACAATCGAGAAGGGTCTTCAATACGGATCTAAGGGAGTGTCCACTTCACTGAATTGTTTGTATTCGGCTTTTGGTGTGCATAGTGCCATGTCTTCATTGGCTACCTTTCAGGAATACGACAGATAACGAGCTTTATTGGGACAGCCGAATCAGGCCAGACATAAGTGCAAACCACTTCGTCTGTTATAGGTAAGCAATTGTAATACCTCAGTAATACGCAAGATCGGATTGAACGTTTCCACGAAATGAAATCAAAGTGACCAGTGAAATGAAACCGAAGGTTGTAAGCGGTACCGAAGATGGTGCAGATACAGAGTGTGTAGCCTGACAAAACAGCAGTTTAATCCTTGAGAACTTAGACCGTATTTGTTAGTGGAAAACGAGCGTGTATCAAGGTATGGGAGAGGCATAGCTTGAAGACGTGAACACTCGCCAGATGGGATGATGTAAACCGTGGCTCAGCAGCCATGCGCATAAACGGCCTTGTTAACATAAAACAGTCGGAAAATATACATCACAGGAACAGTCCTGAAGGTTCGCATAAAACCAAGTACAAAGAAATAAAACTTACGCGTTAGCAGCATATTCTAGCTACTATAATGCTATTTATGACTGGAGTGATGGGCTAACAAACTGAGCGGACTGTGTTGCCCTAATGTTGACAATAAGAAGATATCAATGTAGTAGAGCGAATTGTCCAGTGAGCAAGTGAAGACAACGCAGAACCGGTACGGTGATCATCTTTAGGCGCATGTCTTGTTTGAGGTTTCCACAATCAATACAGCTCGGCTAGATAACTAAAGACAAGAGGTCGGCGAAGTTCTGAAGGTTTCACAAACTGCGATAAGATGACAGATATCACATCGGTATGGTGCTGAAAGTGAAAAAGGTAAGTGAGTGAAGGAAATGACCAATATAGCAAGTTGATGAGGTATACACTGATCAGATTACTTTATAACATACTCAGTCGGATGCAGCAAACCATGATTGTGGCGATCTTGGCTCTCTGTTACTTCTGCTGAGGCAAACTAATCAACACAGAACGACAAAGGTAGCGAACAAGGCTTGTTTTCCGTGTTTGATCATCAGGCTAATTACAACACAATAAATATGAAAACAGTAACTGGGGTGAGTCAGAAAAACGGTCAATAGAGGTTATGGACGGCGTGTTTGTTATCAGTTACGCAATCACTGTTCCAAATCGTGGGCTTGATTGATTGTGGGCCAGGGGAGATTAAGTGTCCGCACGAACTTCTGTGCGCAGAGGTCAGGGTTACGCAATCGGATACTAATGGCCTCGGCAACGGTCAACATTCGGAATCTCACCATTTTTGATCGATTCCTTGGCACTCGGTAGACAATCTGAAAAGCATCTTTCTTACTGACAGAATGATTAGAGTCGGTCAAATGAGCAACAATCGCGCTTGAAACCGTTTAGGTCACATCACTGCTCAACCAGGTATGTCTAACTGGAGTGCCATGTGCATCTCACACGATGACTGACTATTTTTGCAGTCTACGCCGAACTGTCCTGCTGAGGGTAAAACGGATTCACACAATATTACACGATGTATTTGGGGACTTCCACCTTTGTATACACAAGTAAGAAGATAAGTAAGCAGAGCCAATGGCTACCATCTGTCTCGTTTCAAAAAGGGAGCATATTTGAACGGGCAGTACAAGGTCAAGGAACAACGAGGCAAGCCAATTCAACTGCACACCAATGAGCCTCAACCTCATGAAACTACTGACGTGAGCACCAGTAGTGTGAACAGAAGTAAAAAATGAATTCAGAAGTCTTCATCATATCTACAGTATAGAGTGACTCACAAATCCGTTGACTTGACAGGCAGACAAACTCGTTTTCGGTTTTTCATCATCAGGCTAAGTACGACACATCTGTGTGGGTTCAATGGGAGGTGGTAGATAAAATAGTACTGGAGCGAGAGTGGTCAATCATTAGTGTCAGTCTGGTTTGATTCATGAGATTGAGTTAGTTATATGACATTGATCACATGAGCTGTACAACTCAAAACCCTAAATCTCCAGTGTCCTTATCTTGTAAATGTAGCACCAGGTACCTCTGATCAGCAAGAAAACATGGTTTTTCCTATGTTTCAGTGGAATAAAGAAGGCATGTGTAATTCTTACTGGCCTTCTGAAGTAGGACTATGTGGCGACTAATAGTATTTTTGATAGTTCAAACGGCACCGAGTTGTAATCAACGGAAGATGAAATCAACCAATATGAAGCACGTGTCAACAAACAAAGTATCTGCGCTCCTCTAACAGATCCATCTGAATCTAGCTTTGCATGAAAACAAACAGTCACGGCCAATTGCCATTCGGAACTGTATCTAACANTGGGCGGCGCCGACATTTATCTTGTCACCACAAATCCAACGTCGTCAGAGTATGTCTAGAGATGTGGCGTGTACACGAAAGGCTCACTAAACTAACGACTGACTGTCCTAAAGAAGTTGTGACTCTGAGATACAAAAAAATTATACTCTTGACTAAGTGTTAGTTCTCATTTTCCGAATGACTCGACTGAGGTTTCACAATATGGAATTGAACGCTAGCATGTACAGGAATTGTTCACATTTGGACACTAGTGAGTAAGGAAAACGTGTGTGTGTTGTTTACTGGTTAATCTTAACATAAATCCTATCCATTGTCTGGCTACGATGCTCTGAGTTGAAACGAATCCACTCACCACACACTTTTACGAGGTACGTAAAGAGCTCGCATTTGATATTTTCACTAAAAAAAGCGAACCACAACGAGTCATACAAGAATCCTTACGGCTGGTGTGCTGGACTGGACCAGACTTAATTACATATTAACCTAAGAGCGGATCGCTGTAGTGCATAAATCCACTGGTGAGTGATCCTTCTGTATCTCACCTGGTAGGTTAAAATCTGATGTACATCTGACTAAGAGATCTATGTCCTTCTGCGTCATAGTCAGTTCAATAGGGTTTGTTTGGTGTGATTCACCGGGCTCCGCAAGTCCGTCAAGAAATAGCATCAATATCATATCAGCTGATTTGCTTATGAAAGAGAATGATGTTCCAATGAAACTAAACGACGCTTGGACGAGCGATGACAGGAAAAGGTATGTTCTCTGAAGCGTATTAGGCAGCTGTTTTGTTCTCTAAACGCTGGCAAACCATCGCCCATCAGATGGTCTCTAGAACAGGTGACCGATGACCTTCAGATGTGACCTGCTGTGATCCGGGGTGCACAAAGCAGTTTAGAGATTTCATTCCAGAAAGAAGGCATCAGAATCGACCGATTCAGGTGATACGGTTGAAGTCTAAAGTTAATATGGCATCTGAACACCAATGCGAATCACTGACTTGCGACTGTCTTTGTTGACCATTTGTAATACTTGAAATTAGGGACTTCGAATAGCCCTAGAAATCGTACTCGAATTGAAACCTCTCACGTAAGTAATAAGGAGAAGACCTCGTACTGGTTGCAGTAAGCAGTTCTTATTCACGAGACAAAAAGCCGAATTTATGGATGTACAGCAGTATTAGAGAAAGTACAGTCTGACCATATTGGCACCTGCGAAGTCAAACTGTAAGCTGATTGGTGCAATACAGAACAAAGAACTTGGCAACTAACGAGAAGTGTAACATTGAGGCTTTTCGTCCAATCCTGATGTGGTATTTAACGCGACGTTTGGATTGGTCCTTGTTAGATCTATTGTGTCGGGGTTTGGATAAGCGGTGAATCGAGTAGATTTTCACCACAGCATTACAAATGAAATAAAAAGCCATTCTATCAGAAAGTAGCGAACCAGGCTTGATCAGTTTTTCTCGGAACTTCTTAAAACAGTACCTAGCTGAATGGTTGTCTTCAGAATATAGTCTTTCTTCTCATTTTTTCTTTCTTAGCTTGGTTCCGGGCTCAGATAAAACAGCCGCTATAATGTCGTTTTGTTAGCTGACAATTCCGGGATTTAAGTAGTCAGTATTTGGATCTTTTTTGATGTAAGCAGCCGGATATAACATTTGTCAGTGATACATTTCCGATGCTCATTAGCGGCGTCATTTGTTTAATGTGTCTTTATCGTAATAATCTACCACCTGGGTTACAGCGGACACTGGCAACGGTGGAGTGGCTGAACTACGGAACCTGACGTAAAACCTTTAAGCACCGAACGTGACTTTTTCGCCCAGCTGGTAAAGCGCATGATGCTATCACGCATGCGGCTTCAGCCGGCGTCTGAAGCTCTTACACTTAACCAGTAAGTCTGCCATACGTCTTATCAACGGAAGTATATGAAAATTCCACACGGATAACCGGATTATTCATTCTCACTTACTGTATGGATTAACTATGCTGTTTTCTAAAACACTGTTCACGAAAAAAGATAGATTTTATTGTTGCTTGACAGACAACAACTATTGGCGTTACTAGCTTTTTTTGCAACTGTTTTAACAACAATGTTATATCGATAAAAGTGCACCCTCTTGTATGCATTAAGCGAACAAGAATCATACCTACGTACACATTAAAACAACAAATCCAGTGTGGAGTTGAAAAACAGTCCGCCACTGGAGTAGACACGATGACAAGGTACCACACACATAACCAGGGCTGCAGTGTGTTGACTGCATAACCGGTACGGTGATCATCTTTAGGCGCATGTCTTGTTTGAGGTTTCCACAATCAATACAGCTCGGCTAGATAACTAAAGACAAGAGGTCGGCGAAGTTCTGAAGGTTTCACAAACTGCGATAAGATGACAGATATCACATCGGTATGGTGCTGAAAGTGAAAAAGGAAGTGAGTGAAGGAAATGACCAATATAGCAAGTTGATGAGGTATACACTGATCAGATTACTTTATAACATACTCAGTCGGATGCAGCAAACCATGATTGTGGCGATCTTGGCTCTCTGTTACTTCTGCTGAGGCAAACTAATCAACACAGAACGACAAAGTAGCGAACAAGGCTTGTTTTCCGTGTTTGATCATCAGGCTAATTACAACACAATAAATATGAAAACAGTAACTGGGGTGAGTCAGAAAAACGGTCAATAGAGGTTATGGACGGCGTGTTTGTTATCAGTTACGCAATCACTGTTCCAAATCGTGGGCTTGATTGATTGTGGGCCAGGGGAGATTAAGTGTCCATACGGCTTCTCTTTAGCGCAGAGGTCAGGGTTGTGCAATCGGATACTAATGGCCTCGGCAACGGTCAACATTCGGAATCTCACCATTTTTGATCGATTCCTTGGCACTCGGTAGACAATCTGAAAAGCATCTTTCTTACTGACAGAATGATTAGAGTCGGTCAAATGAACAACAGTCGCGCTGAAACCGTTTAGGTCACATCACTGCTCAACCAGGTATGTCTAACTGGAGTGCCATGTGCATCTCACACGATGACTGACTATTTTTGCAGTCTACGCCGAACTGTCCTGCTGAGGGTAAAACGGATTCACACAATATTACACGATGTATTTGGGGACTTCCACCTTTGTATACACAAGTAAGAAGATAAGTAAGCAGAGCCAATGGCTACCATCTGTCTCGTTTCAAAAAGGGAGCATATTTGAACGGGCAGTACAAGGTCAAGGAACAACGAGGCAAGCCAATTCAACTGCACACCAATGAGCCTCAACCCATGAAACTACTGACGTGAGCACCAGTAGTGTGAACAGAAGTAAAAAATGAATTCAGAAGTCTTCATCATATCTACAGTATAGAGTGACTCACAAATCCGTTGACTTGACAGGCAGACAAACTCGTTTTCGGTTTTTCATCATCAGGCTAAGTACGACACATCTGTGTGGGTTCAATGGGAGGTGGTAGATAAAATAGTACTGGAGCGAGAGTGGTCAATCATTAGTGTCAGTCTGGTTTGATTCATGAGATTGAGTTAGTTATATGACATTGATCACATGAGCTGTACAACTCAAAACCCTAAATCTCCAGTGTCCTTATCTTGTAAATGTAGCACCAGGTACCTCTGATCAGCAAGAAAACATGGTTTTTCCTATGTTTCAGTGGAATAAAGAAGGCATGTGTATATTCTAATGGTCATTTTCACAGAGAGCTGTGTGGTTCGCTATGCCAATGATGAAATCTGGTTCAGGTTAGTATCATGTGGAACTAAGTCAACATGTGTTACCGAGTAAGCAAATGTAGGATTGTATTAACCAAGCATGCGGTGAAATTACTGATCAGACATACGGAAAATTACTTGTAAGTCGAAGCTATTGATGAGATATTTCACGAGTCATTTTGGTTCTTTAGATTATTGGACAAGAGGGTGTTGTATATGCCAGACTTGAGAGTATATTGATTGATGGCGACTCTACCAAAGAGGCTACCATCATTCCAGTACAACAGGAGCATCATCAAATGAACGTGTGACTGACGTGACGACTGACAGTTGATTCGGCTTATTCTGCACACCGTAGCTGAGCCACCTGGAGTAGTAGTCTGATTTGTTGAAACAGGCCCGTTCAGTTGCATCAACTAGGCACTGTCAGCGTGTGATGCGTAAGCAATAGGTATGGACATCAACAAAAGTACGAAAGTTGCGTCAGTCAGAAATTATCCAATTTTTAGTAAAACGGAGCTTGCAATACATTTTTCTGGTTCCATCATTGCTGACATTGCCATATACAGTTAAAGTAAACATAATTGTATAGTTTGTAAACCAAAAGAGTTTTATTCAGCGATGTTCAAAGAATATGGCAATCAGCGATGAGCTTTTGAAAGAGGAAGCTAAAATAATCGAGCTCTAATTGTCAAGTTAGCGTGGAAAATCTAGGATTTTGTTTTGGAAGTTGGTGAAAACTCTGCCCATAGCAACGGGTGACTGTATATGTTTAATAGGGAACAGGATACTGCAAGCAGGCAGATCGACTGTGAAAGTGTTTCGGTTGTTCTCGTGATGGTAACAAAGAAGAAGCGAGTCAGTCCTCTACTAGATAATATTATCAGCCACGAGGTGTCGCCAATAGAAAACAAAGTTCATACCAAATTTCCTCCGCTCAATACTGCACAGCTGCTATAGTCACCGGATGCTGATGTAAATCACTCATTCAGACGCTACAATAGATGTATGCTAGAAAAGCGATTCACTGATTTGCCTGTTTCGGATCGAATAGCGAAGGTACAACATTGGGACGATAAACCAATTTACAAAATGGCGTGGGTTAATATGAGCTTAATGACACACTTATTGTCGTTGGCACTAAAGTGTCATTTGTTGCTCCGATGCCGTGGCAATTTTCACGGTACATGACTTCCATGGGGTCATTCAACCGTGTAATGGTGCAGTGGGCATCGGCGTGTGTGAGGATCAGATGACGCGAACTGGATTTATTGCAGTGGATGTCTAGGTTGAAACGCAACAAAAGCCTAGCAATGAAAGCCATATCGATGGCATACCTGCTCATTATGAGTCACAATGGTCGCTCGACCTTGACTTCTTACCGCTCGTAAAGCATACTGGAGAAAAAGGCCCCAATATACGTCTCGGACCTTTTGAACCAAGTGCGGGTACTGATGTCGGTCAACCCACTTATACTTCCTTATTTCTGAACCAAAACTGACTTCTGTGGAGAAAAATAAAATGACTCAGACCGTAACTTTCATTCAATAAATAGAAGGTTTTTACAGTCTACTATAGCAGTAGTGAAACGAGTGGCGACCATTTCATGGACGAATAGCATGCAACCATAATTATGTGCAATTTCTTCAGTTGCGCAGTCGCTCTCGATTATCCCCACATCCCTCGAAAAACGGAGGTACATACAACCGTTCGACACGGGGAAGCGGATTGAAAAACGCACTATATATATATATATATATATATATATATATATATATATATGGATATACAAAGCGCATTTTTTCCCAAGCGGTCTTTCCTATTGAAGGGACACAGCCCATGCCTTGGAGTATTTTGTAACTGCCATCATTTCCTCCGTACAAGCATCACCATGACAATAGTGGATTGTAGGATGTCTCCGGACTAAGTATATTGAGTTTCCAGATAGCAGCAACAGAAATTACATCTCTCTGGAAACAAGATTAATTGCCTCATTAAATGGGGTGACTGCACATACGCACAACTGTCCAGACATTCGATGTAAAGAAAGTTGAGAACACCTCGTTGCGAACATTACATTTAAAAAATAAGTGAATATGTACACGCCTCTTAAAAAAATATGAATATCTATCACAAAGGCCGTTTTTCTATTTAAAACGAATTAAAAGTAAGTGGGTTGTTGTCTGAGTGGTCTACAATTGATTGATGATTGCCATAAAGTCCAACAGACTTCCTGAGTTTCGTCTACCAAATCTCAGGAACTTGACTGTAATCACAATGAATAATTTCGAACGATGTTTTAACACATGCATTGTCAGGTGCTGATAGAACATAATAATATTCCACTTATAATGTGCGCATTGCTATAACAGACCTACTTTAGACATGTCCACAAGTGATCAGAACCCGCATGCAAATCCGTTTGTTGATGAAGAAGTAGCTTGCAGAGCAAGTCGTAGAGAGCGGGGACTGCAGGCCATATGAAAAGTCAAGCAGATGGCGGACGGTCGTTATCAGTAGATCACTGACTGCGCCTCACTAGAATGGTTTGATGCATAAGCTTACGTGTGTGTGTGAGAGTATGACGATGACGATCTGCTGACATATTACAAATATCCTTTTGACATGACTCTCGGACAGTCTCTTCACAAAGGAGTTCCAGAGATATGTGTGAAGCTGTTAAGATGACTGTATGTTCACTCTGCAAGCAGGGTGAGGGTTTGTGGACAACTGTCTCGGGCGTTCATCACTTCTAGTGGTGTTCGTCAAGGGTGTCCGATTTCCCCCTTCTGTTCAATTTTGTCATGGACGACATTCTGGAAAGTGCGCTTGAGGAATCCAGTGAACTTGGTGTTGAGCTTCTTCCTGGCGCTAGGTTGACCGATCTGGAGTATGCGGATGACATTGTCTTACTTAGCCCCTCTGCCGAAGACATGCAGACCATGCTGAACAAGGTGAATGACCGGGCTGGTTTGTATGGAATGCGCTTCGCACCTTCAAAGTGCAAAGTGTTGCTTCAAGACTGGGGCATTTCCACTCCTACTTTCTTTATTGCAGGTAACCCGCTCGAGACTGTGGACAGTTTCACATACTTGGGTAGCACTATCTCGTCAGCTTGTAATATTGCTGATGAGATATCAACGAGGATAGCAAAGGACGTTTGCCAAACTGCGTCATCTGTGGCGTCGAAAATACGTTCGGTTGTCGCTGAAAGGAAGAGTAGAAAACGCTTGTGTGTATGTCCTATCTTGCCTCATTTTGTAAACGTGGCCAGTTCGCGACGAAGATGTAAACAGACTTGCCGTGCTTGACCATCGCTATCTCCACCAATTACTCCAAATCAAGTGGAGTGGCCGCGCAAGCAACGTGGCCGTCAACTAGCGCGTATTTCGGCAAGCTCGAGATACGCGGTCAGTTGATCAAATAACGGTCTGTGATGGTCCGGTCACGTACTCCGCATGCTAACTGAGCGTTTTGTGCACCGGACATTACTTGCTCAGACCAAAAACAGTTGCTCAGAATCGTGGGGTAGTCGAGCAACAATGTGGCCACGAAATATAGATGTCTTGACTGTTCCTTTGAGTGGAGTGGGTAGATGTTACCTGTCCGGTTGGGGTTCTCGTGAACACTCGAATCATTGGAGAGAAATGTTATGCGAGATGGCAACGTGCCACAGTCAATGACGTGCCTGCATTCATAACATTTTTAGTTCCTCTGCTTGGTCCTGTTCCATCCATTTTTATTCCTTGTGGTAATCTGTTCCAGGTTATGCCATGTTACTGTTGCCGTGAGCGGCGGTGCGAACCACAGTGCCTTCTGGTCAGACTCATGATTGTTTTGAGTGAATCTTCAGAAATGTTATAACCGGAGGGATTTCCAGAGTGATAATTTTTGGCAAGGCCAGATGATCGAGATTTTCAAAGGTACGCTGTTTACAGCTGTGAGATGCTTGATAAACAACTGTGACCAAATGCAGGCATCGGGTGAACAATATCAATTCGAAGAGGTTAGGATGCACAAGTTTATGGAGCTGCTATGCACATTGTTTTAACGTAGGCTCGTCGGTTCACGAAAGTGTATTTCATATCATCAATACACTCTTTCCAAGTCGGAAAAAGCTATCCAAGGCGTCAAAACTGAGGTGAGGGAAGGGGGAGACCTCTTCAGCCAACAATCTTTTTGTATATTGAAAATCACTCGTACAATGGAATATGATAGTTTGCATGAGATGGTATAATAGCAATAGCAGTAGGCCGCTAAACAAAGACAACCTTCGCTTTTTAGACGGATATTTCATCTAAAGTAAATCAGCCTGAAACTATGCTGACAACTAATAACCAAGAACGTTACGGAGCAAGAGACAGTATATTGATGTATTAGGCAGAAGGCGTACAATTGACACTAGTTGAACTAACGTGTCACTATTGCAAACATTATACTGGCAGTTGGTACTGACGTCTTACTACCGTATCACCACACAATGTGTCCAAGCCAGAATTATATGATGGTCAAGCGTCGGCATTGACCAATGATTTATTGCTATCGATGAGAAACATATGTCGATGGGGAAAACAAAATAGTGTAAAACGAATAGAAAAAACCTAAGGGGCACAAAAGGCTAAAAGACTGCAATCAAGTAGACTGCGGTTTATTACGAGTGAAGAGCAATTTATATCAACCTAAACTTCATAGCACCTAGCAGTATTTAAAATATCGATCAGCAAACTTGAAACCAGCAAACTTGATGATTACTATTATTTCATGTTCATAAAAAGTCCTAGTCATGGAGTTATCGATCGGAATTACCGGGACAGTTATTGTGTCTGTTCTGGAGATGATCGGACAACCTGAGTATTACTCACAAGACAATGTGGTTGGGCATTTGCATATAATAATTCACCAGTGCCTAGTGTGAGGCTAATGAAGCAGTGGTCAACACGGTTGTCGCATGAAAGTGTGATCAGGATTCAAATCCCCTCAGTGGCAAAGATATGTGCTAGCTGAGCTGTAAAAGAGAGAAATTTGAATACAGTGATCCTTTTTTAAAGGGGAATATGAAGGCTGCGGTCAACTGTGAATGACACTCAATTTATATAAACCAAAGTACCATAACACATCAATAAAGCGAGTTGGGTTGGAACCATGATACTGAGAGGATAATGGTCACGTCACAGTCTGTACGTCAGATATGTTCACAAGCCAGGTGATTCTGCTCCTAGTGTCATCTCTGTAAAAAGGTCCTTAACTTAGGGTCAATAATGACAGTCAACAAGCGCACGATTAACGGTTTGAGTCCCAAGTTACCCTAAAGGCGTCTGTCCAGGTTTGAGAAATCTCACAGTATGTAGCCCACACGTGATAACACATACATTGCAACGTAAAAGATGGAAGACTCATGCTCCAGTGAACATGATTGTTATGGCTACATTTAAATAAACAAGATAATTCGTGTATCCGACACGCGGATGTACAGCAGTTAATGAACATAAAAGAATGGAACATATTGGAAACGG